>JBCAUA010115230.1:0-39635 GCA_038406235.1 Peronia verruculata
CGATATGACAAAAGTTTAATTGCTTTTTTAATTCTTAAGGGGGGGGGGGGGGGCGGGGACAGCAGGGAGTTCGCCCTCTAGTTCTATGTAACCTCTTTGATATGCAGCGGTCAACGTCATAATGACATTCAGATTGGCTCCTGTCTGAAAAAAAAACAAAAAAACTTACGACACAAGGAGATAACATATCAAGGACATAGAACACTTGCTCTAAGTGTCTATCCTGTGAAAGGTTGTTTCCCGGGGCATGAAGTAATAAAACTCACGTTGACTTTCTGTAGAACCATGATCAATATGGACGTCCATAAGGACGTCATGACCTCCATGATGTGACAATTTATCGATGGCTCAGCAAGAGCAAACTTTAAGTTTCTCACCTAAGTTCCAGATAAACAAAACAGCTCAACACAATGTTTGATAAAGATACATTTGAGTGTTTATCGAAAATCTCTGTCTTTACGGGTGTTATTGCGATATACACATATGAACAGTTGTTGTTTTCATTTGCAAATATACTGAAAAAAACAAAAAACTAACCTTTTGCATTCTATGTTTTGTATTTAATCCAGATCGACAGTTGTCTGAGCGATACCATCAAACTACAGACTAGATAAATATGAGAAAAATCAAGTAAACGAAAGGTAAGGAAAGCAGTGGTTTAACGACATTGTTGGTTTTCAGTGACTGTTATATCAATGCAGGTTTAGCCAACTTGTAAAATGATAACGGGGACCTAATTACTTTGTTGAGCGGTATGTTAGGAGTCGTCACTTCTCTTGTGTGTCAGGATTCAGAGGTATCACTTAGCGGGAAGATATACTAGTAAAAACTTATTATATGAAGAGAAAAAGACGAGTATGCGTGTGTGTATGTATGTGTATGTGAGGGCAGATAATGAAAAGAAGGGAAGATGCGATATGTTATCTTGGCTTGAGGAAATGTTTAATACTTTAGTGATTTCATAAAGATTGCTCAAATGTTTTTGATTGACCTACCAAGTCACCAAAACACTAGACTCCATATCTTATCATGTCTTGGCGTCCTAAGGCCTCAATACCTATTTCGGGTTATATATCTTGCCGTCACACACGAGGAGGTCTAAAGGTTTTGTCAACAATAAAAACTGCCATTTCAAGAGGTATACATATAGTCCAACGGAATGCTCTCAAACACTCGGCAGTGTGCAGCAATCATGAAGAGATAGGATGCATATTGAGACAAAAAGTAGGGCGGAGATCAAGAGAACGCATTTAGTGCATTGGCAACGTTTGTTTCTCTTTCTCTCTCTCTCTCTCTCCATTTCCCTCCTCAGTTATATCTCGAGTTGAACCACTCTCTCTCTCTCTCTTTGTCCTGTTATTTATGATGTTGTTCATTTATCCCTGATCAATCATTTAAAATGTAGCCTCATAGCCTGTAGACAACGAACTAGATACAGTGATTTCAAGTTTGTCTCCGTTGCTCAGCCTATGTTGCCAAAACACTTATGTGCAAGTATCTAATCTCTCATGAGGAACTATAGTCTCAATGTACCCTTTTTTTTTTAATGTGTTCTGTCTACATATCACATGACTAAAATGTTTTTTCTGCAAACGATTGTTTATACAATCTTGACTGTGCTCTAGAAATTTGGATTTTTTTCCCGGACAACGGCAGTCCGCCTACTCTTCATCGCACACACTGGACCTCCGAAATATATTTGCCCCTGTTAGAGAAGGCTGGACGTCGCACTTCCCTACCCAGAGATAGCCAGAAGACAGTTGAATGACTGAAAAATGTAGGTTTTAATCCTCGAATCTTCCCGTCTCCCAACTGCAGATCCGAAATTCAAGACGTCGACCTCCATGATGTGACAGTTTCGTTTAGTAGCAAATGCCTAATCTTTCCTCCATTTTCAGTGACTCAACAGTCCCCTGGCTTTCTCTGGGTAGGGAAGCCAGATATCTAGCCTTCTCGGAAAAGGGCGAATATATTTCGGAGGTCCCATGTGTACGTTACGGACGCTAAAGAACCCTTGCAATTCAAAATCGATGGAGAGTAAGCGGAGTGCCGCAATCCGAGCAAAATTTGCAAATTCCAAATTTCTATCCACAAGAATCTCATTAAAATCAGACAACTACTTAGAGTCGAGGAAAAGGACACCAAGGACACAGGATGCCTGCAGTTAGTGCGTGCTTGTAGTGGTCAGGTTGTGGATTATCTATGATATGAGGTGGAAAAAAAGGCCAAAAGACAGAAACCATGACAAGCAGAACAGACATGTTACAGTTTAGTTATGACGCTGTCACATCTTGAGCAGCTGCAGGTGCCGTGGCTTCAATATAAGTGAAACATACTCTTTCATAAGAATAAAACAACGTGTTTATGAACTTTGTTTCTAACCCTTATGGCTCCATACAGTGATGACAAGGATATACTAGAAGCTGTGAGAAATATGAAACAGAAGAAAGTAATTATTTCATGAGAGTAGATTTTAAAGTTACTGCTATACTCGTGAGGATATACATTACCAGAAGAACAATAAGTATAAATCCTTCTTTTGATAGGTTGGCTATTAAATATATTTAAGTTGAAAGACCCCATTGTGGTTGAAAAAATTGTCACTATGTATAAATAATATAAGCAATATGGGTAGCTTAGTAAGAAGAGAGGAGGAGATTAGTTAAAAAAAAAAAGGGGGGGGGCAACAAAACTTGAACGGATGGAAAAGGGGAGAGGAACTGAAAGGGAGACGGGCGGATGGCGAGGGTAAAACAAGGTTTAAGGAAGAGGGGGATGAAACAAGCAAGACACAGAAATAATGCCTTGGTGGGTTTATGAAAATTGCTCCACTGTCTATGCTCTCTGACAAACATTACCTGGCTTATTCAGCACCGTAGATTCAGATATCAAAAACTCTATTTATCCTTAGTCCATTTAGGACTTAATATTCCCATGTTATCTTTCTTCTGTCACAGACATTTGCTGTCTTTTGTCAGACATAATAATTATGATATGATGGTTTATCAGTGTGTACTTTAACCTGAGTGTTAGCTTGACCGAAGGCTGTCATCTATAAAAACAGATACGATGAAAGTTTACACATGGAACAAAGTTCGAGTTAGCGATAAATCACACTGATTACGAAGGCAGTCTAGAGATTTATTTATGTACTTGTTTGTGTATGTTTATCCTGCCGCCTGCATAATGCGTGTCTGTGTGAGCGTTTCATCTATCAGTCATCCCAATTTGCCATTTCTATTTCCAGTTTTCCTCTCTTTTATTTATTTATTTATTTATCTATTTATTTATTTATTTTTATTTATTTATTTCATCTCTTCTGTGTATCCGCCCATCAGTTTCTCAAAATGTGCGTATGGCGTCTTAATCAATATAGATGTATTTCTTTTGTGAGATCTTTCACTCCCCTTCTTTATTCGCTTATTTCACTTTTGAAATAAAGGTTGTCTGCTTATCCAAAACGGCATCCAACACGTGAACTAAAGATGTCGTACAATAAGCACATTAATTTTGATGTCCAAAAGACATTCATTTTGTATCCATCTATATTATAAATCTGAAACAAAACCCACAGAAGGCATAAGGACTCGAAAACTACTGAATGTTTCCATATGAAATTTTGCACACAACATTGCTGCATAAAAATCTGTGTTTCTACTTACATAAAGTGCCGAGTAAATAGAATCAACCTCTTTGAAGAAGATAATTGCGAGAAGAGTAATGGAGATTTTTGTTCATGCCTACAAACCAAAAACTTGTGGAAAACAAACCAAAACGAAAAATGAAGAACTGTCGAGCCTTGAATAACAATGTTACCAAGTGAAACCAAATCTAGCCTTTTTACAAGATGGTTTATGAACACGAATGAATACTTCATGTCCGGTATGAACAAGAAAAAGAAAGAAAGAAACAACAAACAAGCAAACATGAATGATTTAAGGAATGGAAAAGGGAGTTGATTTGGGTGGGTATCTAAATCGCTGGCTATTGAGCGTGAGTGTGACAAAAGTTTTTTAAGTTACACACTCTATGACTCTTGTCTCTGTGCAATTGAAGTCCAGACCATCGGTAGAAGAGAAGCCTCCTCGACATGATCGGTTGTTGGAGCTTATGTTGTTGGTACAAATCTGCGTACAGTCGTATTGAGTTACCCCATACCCGTTGATATCCTTGATATAAAACAACAGATCTGGCTCTACTAATCCGTCTACAGTTATCAGCAGACACTTTTGCTCCGGTCTTATCACACCAGAAAGGTTCAGTCCTTATCTGTTTCACTTTTAAAGCCAGTTTGCTGACTTAAAGGATCGGAAGTGCTTGACAAAGTGCCAATGTCAAGGTGTTCCTACACTGTGAGACTGTTAAATGCCTGCCCCGGATTATAATCCGCGGGTTCAGGACTTGGTCTTTCAACCTCCTGTATGGAGGTTATCTCGACCTTTTCCCTAACGAACACATAGCACAAAACAAAAACGCCGGTCTGGGTGTCTCTTTTCATTCTTTTGAAAAAAAAAAAACAGATTTGGCTCGGCGGTCACAGCCTGTGTTGGGCCTTCGGGTTGCACTCAGGGAGGGGGGGGGGTGCTGTCCCTCCCTTTGTGGTCCCCCACGGTCAACCAACTTGGCTGATGTTCCGGTCGGGCTCAAACTGAATACATCTCATGCTTTCTAAAAAAAAAAAACAGATTTGGCCGGGAGGTCACAGCTAGAGTTGGGCCTCCGGGTAGCACTCGGGTTGGGGGGGTGCTGTCCCTTCCCTTGTGGTTCCCCGCGGTCAACCTACTCTGCTGGTGTTTCTGCCCGGCTCAAACTGAAAACAAGACTTGCTTTCCAACAAAAACAGACTTGGCCCGTCGGTCACAACTGGTGTTGGGCCTCCGGGTAGCACTCGGGGAGGGGGGGGGGGGTGCTGTCCCTTCCCTTGTGGTTCCCCGTGGTCAACCAACTTGGCTGATTAATTATTTATTGTTTTTCCTAAGCCTTTCAATCCTAAGAGAGCTCATACAGAAAAGAATGTATGGAAATGTTCCTCAAATAAATTACAGTTTTTGTTCAGCATTTGTAAAAGGAGAATGTAAACTGGTAGAACTCATCACAGTTTTCAAATCATCATCATAAGGTATGGAATCGGTGAGACTTCGGTGTAATATTGTGAAGTCTTTTTATCAAGAGAATACCAAGTAACGAATACTGGTTGAAAATGGACGGATGAAAATAGCTAAAGGCCTCAAAGACGTCCTGTCTTTAGGGCCCTTCAAATGGCTTCAGATCAGCAACTTCTGCCTTGCTATACACACGGAAAGCATTGCGTAGAATTTCACATCAGTTCTAAGGCTTTTTTGTTGTTGTTTTTGCCAGACTAATTGTTTGAAATTCTGTGGAAAAATTATTCCTACGAGTGTAGCTCGGCCAGAAGCCAGATGGTGACAATGATGTAAACTGCCAGAAAAAAGATAAAGCTGATAGAATCGACATGGCGACCTATCAGTTTATATCTATTGACACAGCCTTGTGAGTTTGGCTCTGAAACCTGTGGTGTTTTGTCAGAGGCTGGACCAGCTTTGTGTATTTGTTCTGCAGGAATCTGAAACTTGGTTGTCCGTGCAGTCCCGTTCACAGTGTCTTGGTCAGTGGACATAGTGGACTCTGCAGGCGCGTCAGCTCTTGAGCCATTTGACTGAGCCTTGAAGCCGGCTAGAGCTGTATTGAGGGCAAGGTTTATGGACGTGGTCGGGTCACGTGATGCAGGTTTGACCTTGCTGGCTTTACTTGGCCTTGTGACAGCTTGGAAAAATCGTAGTTTTCTCATGGCGTTGAGTAGAGAAGAATTTCTCTTCTGCCTTTGTCCTTGCTCCTATTGTAAAAATCAAACCAGATCCAGATTAGAACAAGCTTCTAAAATATCTTAAAATCTACAACTTTAGTTACAAATTTCACCACAGCACAGAACAATACAGAGAGAAAGACAGAAGAAAAAAAAATGGGCCCATTAGATGTGGAGAGTGGACAGAGAAAACGTTTGAGGAAATGCAGATCCAGTCAATCTCGTGACGGTTGGAGACGATTGCTCGTAACTCCCAGACGGAGTTCAGGGCTTGGTTTTTTGTTTGTTTCTTTCTTTGTTTGTTTGTTATGTTGGATTTAACGGTACATCAGTATGATCACGATCAGTTATATTAAAAATTTCCCTTAACAAGATGGAATACATTTACGAGTTAAATAGTGTAATTGAAAGATATATGAGATGCGACATGATATAATCGGGCTCTTGTCAAATTTTGATCATATGGAGTTATTGATATCATATTTCCCATTCTGTGTGTGAAAAAAATAATTATTCTATCTTAAGTAGAAGTTGAGATATTGGCAAATAAAGACGATGGTGGTGACCTGTTGCTGCACCTTAATTTATCAAGAAAATGGCCGACCACTTTTGTAAATCCTTATTAATCCTTGTTAGGCCATGCCATCAAATTACAATTTTAAAGCTTTTATTCGATCTATTTCAGTAAATTTAACGCTGAAATGCATTTTTAGATTGATACAGAAGGGTTTGATAAAGAAAAAAAAAATGCATTAAAAATTTGTTCAATGTTGAAAAACACGTGATTTCTCCAGTCGGATAAGTTTGACAAGTGCCTGATTTCATCGCGTCGCGTCTCATATTATAAATTGCATGGTCAGAGATTGTAAAAGGACCTATCGAAAGAAACATATTATTATGTGTAAATATGCAGTTTGCCGTTGCAGCCAGCCGTATGTTCACACTTTCATACCTTCACGTTGATATTCTAGAGTCTACAATACAGGTCTATGTGATTCAAGCAGCGCAGGACAGTTTGTGGCTTTGTTTTCTTAAATCTATCCTTTATAGAATGACTCTGAGGTCGGCGAGATTTACAATTATATCTGAGACTAACTCAATGTAACGAATCATGATTAGATGTATTATTATGTTGGGTGCACGTGTGTGCGTGGTGAGCGATGTTTAGTAGATCGTGACTGTATACACAAAGCCTATGCAAGTGTGTGCGCATACGCTGGCCCATGGAAATATTGCGTCACCGAACTTGTCTGAGATACTCTCTGCTCATTTTGTGCAGAATGGTTGTAGATCTCTAGTGCGCGTAGTACGTCATGATGTGTGCTACGTCATGATTTCATTTTTGTTTGTACCGGATGTGACTCAGAGAGAATGCTGTAGCAACGACTCGAGGCTTATGGAAGGTTTCAGACGGGCCAGCATGAATATACATGTATAAGGGCTCATGCAGAGAGTGAATGCCATGCCACCCAGTAAGAAAGTAGAGTGCAGAGAGAGAGCTGTGTGCATCGGAGATAGGTAGCCGCCCTGAAGTTTGTATTGATATCAAGCATCTGTAATAAATTCTGCATCTTTTCGACGTTGAGGATTCCTGCTGTCATTTCTTCACCATTGTGTACGTCCCATCTGTATCCAGCGCCTGATCACTACTTAAAACGTCACGACTCTCATCCGGCAACACCCAGAGAGTTTGTGACACTCAACGACAAGCATTTGTTTCGCAATCAGTCAAAACGAGACGTATGTCGATTTTTCACCATATTGCGTTTTTGGTATCATGTGATAGTGTATTTTATATCTTTCTAGTAGTGAAAAAAGTTTTGAGCTAACCCTATTCTAGCCAGAAATATTGCAGTTTAAAGAGGAAAAGGGGGACCACTCAGCAATGAGCGGAATTCCCAGTAAATCGAGTTTAAATGAACGGTCGTACACATAAATCTACATGCATACCTCATAAAAAAACCCGACTATAATCAAGTATTATGTATACATCGAGGGTAAGACCGATACTGTCTTGTTTAGAAATGAATGTACTTTCGATTTCTGGAATAAAAAAAAAAAAAAAAATGATATCTGACCCCCCTCTTCACATTCAAATCCTGATTTCTCCGTTCTAGCCCAGTGACTTACGTTTCATTTCGACTGACCACGAGACATATTTCCAAACACAGTTACAATAATAGTACTAACCGGGGCGTACAAAACACACGACAACGATAACTTTATCAATGACAGATAATAAAATATCCAGAATATGAATATTGATGATAGGATCATTGTATACCTAAACAAGAATAACAAGCGACTTAAGAGTGAGCAAAATATATTTTGTTGTTGTTGTTGTTGTTGTTGTTGTTGTTTTCTTCTAAAGAGATTTTTGAAAAATATTTTTGAAGGAAAAACATATATATATATTTTTCTTTCTTTTCTTTTTATTTTTTTTTTAACAAAGCCTTCGTCGAGATAACCTCCAATAGGACATTGAAAGATGTATTACAGAACTTAACGTAACGGCACAATCATGATGACAAGGACAATCACACCACTTAAAGACATGGAAACTTCCATAACTACAAAAACCAAACAAGCAAATAAAAATTTCATCGCCTTGAGAATGAAAAAAAGTTAAAAAGTTAAAAGTACCATCCCTTGACCCCCCAAGAGGGGAAATTGTCTTGGCCATTTCACATTTCAGACCGCGTCGCCGCAGTGCAGCGCCACTGTACTTTCCCTGATATACATCAGGTACCCGTTTTACAGAAAGATGGGCTGAGGAAAATTGTGTGTTAAGTATCTTTCCTAAGGACACAACATGCTACCGTTGCGATTTGAACCACCGACCTCTGCCTCCAAAGGCCGCAGCACAAACCACTGAGCTAACACGCCACATGGAAACCTCTTAGGTTATTATGGGTTTATGCATAAAATATGAATCTCCACTCACCCTAAGCTTACATCTCATCATTTCAAGTAGATGAAAATGACAAAACCCAGTATCAGATTCATGTAGTGTTTATCCAGTCTTTAATTTCTGACACGGTCACCTACTATAGGTTTCCTCATAAGCCATTCTCCCTCCATATGATTGCCCTTTCCCTTGTTCTGACAAGAAATTACTAGAAATAAACATACATACATGTAAGGAGCGAGAGAGAGAGAGAGAGAAAGACTGAGAGAGAAGGAGACAGAGGCATGGACAGAAATAAGGAGAAACAGAGAGATAAAGGTTTACAAAGAGGCACAGAGAGAGAGAGAGAGAGAAAGAGAGAGATAAAACAGGTGAGCCAGAAAAGAAGGAGAGAGGGAGGGGAGGGGGGAGACAGAAATAGAAAGAAAGATGTTTAGGGACTAACAGACACAAAGAGAGCGAAAGAAAGAGAGAGAGAGAGAGAGAGAGAGACAGACAGAGACAGAGAGGTAGACAGAATGAACTGTGGGTATATCCAGGCAGCACCTCACTCACCTCCTCCTTACGGTGAATCCACACACACACACACACACACCATCACACACACACACATACACACACGCATCGATATATCCAGACAGTTCAGCAGTCACCTCCTCCTCTTACACTGTGGATATTTTCAGACAACAGGACAATGACTTCTTCCTTGTGCTGAATCCACACACACACACACACGCACACACACACGCACACCACACACATACACACTCACATACACGCACACACACACACACACCACACACTCACATACACGCACACACACGCACGCCCACACACATACATACATGCTCACACACACACGTATGGATATCACCAGACAACAGTGGAGCAGTCACTGACCTCCTCCTTGTGGTGCATCCAGACAATGAGGATGGTATTCATGACGGCCACCACCCCCATCACCAGCAGGACCGTCAGGTAGTAGGTGATGACGGGCATGGGGTCTGACACAGTGGGCAGGATGGTGCTGACAATTGTCATGTACATGGTCAGGGAGAGCAGGACCGTCACGCTGTACCCGATCCTCTCACCTATCCAGGGATGAAAAAGAAGGGGGGGCGCAAAGAAAACGTATGAACTTTTTGTACTTAGCAAACATGGTTATGGTTATGTGATTATTGTGTCTCCTTATTGCTACATTAGCAAACAGGAATCTCTAATCTGCTTTTGTATGTGTGTGGAGGGGACGGGGCGGGAAGAGGGGGGGGGGGGGTAAGAAAATCCATTAACTCTTTTTAAGAACAAGACAAGGATCTCGTCACCTGTACAAGTGACAGTACAGAAATCATATTTACGTGTCAAGTTTCAAAGGCCCCCAGGTATTACAAAAAAACACGAACTCTCTAAGATCCGACAGAGGAAGGTTCGGGTAGATCGCCAAGTAGTAAGGTTCACATTCCACTGAGCAAAAACCTGGGAATTCTCGGTCGAGTGTTTGTAACCCACCCCACCCTCCCCCCTTCTCCTGCTAAAAATATAATACTCCGTAATGCTTGTTACCGCTTCACCACGAGATCCAAGAACAGGTGTCGATTACGATTTACGCATTATGGGGCCTTTCAGCCTACGGGGAGGCTAACTCGGCCCTTTCGTCACTAACTCATGTCGGGCCGCAGCAGAGGGGGAAAAAGCGAAGGACAGGCACAAGCCCCCGTTGTTAGCGTCTTTCTTATGGCGCCTCACATGTCCTAGGACAGTATTTAAAAACATGTAATGTTAAAAAAAAATTAAGGGAAAAGGAAAAGAGACCGACCAAAAAACACCTGGCGCCGGGACTTGGAAGCAGACACCCAAAAGATGGGTTGCACTTGGAGGCAGCTGGAACGTCTGGCCCAGGACCGGGATGCCTGGAGAGCTCTTGTCGCTGGCCTGTGTCCCAGGGGAGATTCCAGGCCAAAGTGAAATAAGTGAACACTTTTAAATCTCAACATACACACAAAAAAAAAACTGCCTTACCTGTTATGTCAGCCTCTTTGATAAAGCGCAAGAAGATTGGCCTGGCATATGGAGCTAGAGATTTAGGCAATAGTGTGCCTAATCGGCTCACATCAATGGAATTATCTCTGTCCACCAGTGCTGCCATACCTGCCCTGCCCTCAATGCCTGGTAACAATTGAATCAGCAGATTCTTTAACACTTTCATCACTAAGATATTGAAACACACCTAAAATATGATGCTAATCATCTTTAATTACATGCAAAAAAAAAAAAATAATAAAGAAGAATAGAAAATAGAAAATAAACAGACACATTTAAAAACTGATCGCAGTCAGTCCTAAATCATTTTGAAAAACTATATACAGTGGTCTCCGCCTAAGAACCCTCCATCTAAGAGTCCGGTCCACCTGAGAACCCGCCTCTGCAACAAAACTAAATTTTTCCTCTATAACTTACCTCTCTAAGAAACACTCTGGGCGCTCCCAAATAAAAAAAATCCATCTTAGAGACCGGTGTCAGACCAAGATACCCAAGTATTTATGGTATAATTCCACATCATACTATCCACTTGAGAGAAACACACAGTGCTACTAACCAGTAACCATTTCTCTGTTTGAAAGCACATGGGACAGCACTTGTGATTGGCTTTGTGGACAAGGAGATGTAAGTTTAGTGTCCTGACTGGTCAGCTGTTTTGGTACCTAGGTCGGTCTGTAAACACGAGTCACTCATGTGATTATCCGTGGGTTAGCATAGCAAATATGATGTTTCCAACCATGGTAGGCGTACCGTTATGTGAAAATCCACATAGCATTTAAGTGTTAGGCAGTGCTGATGTAACCTTACCTTAAAAATATCAAGAATTGCTACATCTAATTATAACACACACAGGGAAGAAGGATGTACTTATTCGTATAGATAAATCTTGAACTAACGCTAACGATCAGCTAATCATAGTAGTGAAAACAATCTGTGATCAGATGTGTTACATAACTTTCCAATTCGCCTGAGAACTCATCCACCTAAGAGCCCACTTTTTTTTGTCTCCCGAAGACCGTGTTCTTAGGGTGAGACCACTGTATAAGGAAAATTCTTTAAGATATACAGACATGGTCAAGACACTGGCCCTTGACAATTTCAAACTACTTGTATTAAAATCATTCATACACAACTAGAAACAGATAATAACCCACTGCAGAAGATGAGCAGGATTGTTTAAATCATGCACATCTAAATACTAATCACAACCAGCTACAAATTAATTGAAGAAAAACTAGGGGCAATGAAATTTCTGCTGACTATTCACAATCACAATCAACTTCAAACTGTGAAAGAAAAACCTCCTGTATTAATGTAATTTTCTATAGTTAAAGGAAAACTGTAAATAAAGGAACATTTTTCTAGTTATACAGAAACATCAACAAAAAAAAAAAAACGATTACAACCAACTTTTTACCATTTGTAGAAAGACTAAAAATATGGGAATCTTTCAAATTATTCACTTAAATTTATCACATGTAAAGACGCTACAAAGGAATGTGAACATTCCTCTAATGATACTTTTAAAGCCGAAAGCTGTTCACAATTGATTATAAATCACTGTAAGATATGTCTGTTTCAAGAAAACTAGATAGCACTTCAAAATATACGTCTTTTAAGATACATGGCTGTTTGCTAATACAACAGACTATTTCTTTCATCATTGGCGAGTGAAATGTTCTAGCAGGCTACAAATGGCAAATCTTGTATTGGTATGTATTTCAGTCTGGATGACAAAAATATCCAGCGTCTAAAAGAAACAAATGTTACCTTGTATTCTTTTCAGAAATAAAACCCTAAAGCCATCTGCCACCTTTAATTGTTTTACCTTTATAACATACTTACATCAAATCAAACACTATTCACTTTCAATTACCCACTTTCTTACAATAAAAGTTATGAAATCTTGACCTGCCACAGGACATGTGGAACTGGATAGTATTTATCTAATCTACCTTAAATTGCTTAAGTATATAAAGAAAAAAAAAAGTTAAAAACAAAAGCAAGACAATAATTGACCATTGCTGTCCTGCAATGTGATGTATATTTCTGTGTGCAATTCTAGGTCAGAGACTTGCCTGGGATTTCCACTCCGTAAACAATAACATCGGTAAGTTTGAGAGCTTTGCTGATCACAGCTTCCACTTCAACTGTGCTGACATTTTCTCCTCGCCATCTATAGGTATCACCAATGCGGTCTCGGAAGTACAGATTGCCAAGCTCATCCATTACCAGAATATCCCCTAGACAGGACCAAATGCAAAAAAAAATCCCTCTGTAAGAGATTAACTGAAGATTCAAAACAACTTTATCTAACTGTATTCTTACATATTAACAAAACACTGTATTTATCATTGTGTGGATTTAGTCAGTACATGTGTGAGTGTTTCCATATTTCACTATTCATCCATACTCTCCAATATAAATGTAAGATGCCCTTGCCTGCTGCAAACTTTGATTTGACAATATCAAAGAATGGACTGATCAAATTGTCATGACATTGCTATGAACAGCAAATAACCAAGGACAATAGAGATTCCTGACTGCTGTCTCATAATAATGGCATTTGTGACAAGGATGGTCATGACAATGATGATTTTAATTATTTTGCCTATTTGTGTGAATGTTCATCATAAAAAGTTTTCTCTCCTTTGAAAGAAGAAATATCTAAACAGAATGATGTGTTGCAATACTGACTGCCCTAAATGATCTGTGTAAAAAATAAATTTATAAATAAAGAATACCACGATAGCATAATTGTCCAAACAAAAAAGTTGATGAAAACAAACAAGCAATACATGTATATATATATATGAATAACCTTCATCTTTCACCATTCCTAGTCACATTCATTTCCATAAATATTAAAATGGTAAAACATAAACAGATCTTATCTAAAATCAGAAAATTCAAACATTATTAATTATATTTATTGTTAATCTTTCAATTTCTCCTATTCTACAGTCAGAATTCTATCCAAGTCAGAAGCTGGTAGAAAAAAAAAACATTCATGCAAGCATCATGGGGAAAAAGATGAATTCAAATGACAATTTAAACAAGGACAAATATATTAAGTCTCTATCCAGCTAGAACCACAAGTATTTACCATGTATCCAGTCAAATCTGCCCATTGTATATTTACAATAATGTTATAGTGTTCTGTGTTATAAAATAGTGTCAGACTGTCATATACAAAAAAATGGTTATTCGAACCCAATCAAAAATAAAATGATGTATATTTTCTCACAACAAAATGGTAAAACTCACATTTCCATGATAACACAGATGACATCAAATATATATCAATTTGTCGTTTATGTGGACAAAAATAAACTCAATTATACATGCATAATTTTACATTTCCTCTGAAGTATATAGGCAAATTTGATTTTTACAACAAAATTAACAATAAGGGCAAAAATAAACATTTTACATTAAACAATCAACTAGATAACAGCATAATTAAAATAAAAAACGAAGTAAAACAAAGACTACCTGATATAAATGCTGCATCACCTGTCTTGAGAACATCACGTATGATTTTTTTGCCGGTGGCTTTGGCATCAACATAGCCATCAAACTTTCCATCATGTGACCCACCAGGAATCAAACCTACCATCTGCCCAGCTTCTCCTGCATTAGAAAAAAAAAACACAGAAAAAAAAAACAGCTATTTGTCTGTAACACGGAGTGACAGATTGTTGCTTGCTTGTGTTTCTAGGCCTTTTAGCTACTCATAGGGGGCCTTTCTCAGGCGGTAATCACATCAGGTCATGGCAAGGTTGTTGAGTGTGCCTAAGGAAACAACATAAAAACATAGCCAAAAAAGAATATGAGGGCTCACAGCCACTATGGTCTTACTTTAAACATTATAAGTGTGTGTCCGCTTTCAACTGGATAAGAGCTAGAAAGGAAAGAAAAAGAAAGCAAAACCCAAAAAATGAAGAGATTGATATAGTTAATAAAGGTCTGACCATGCGGGATGCAGCGAGAAGAGAATGGCTTTCCTCCCTATCGGCAATTATCTCATGGCCCAGGCATACAACACATTCACTTCCAACTAACACCCAGGAAACTGATGGGCCTTAACAGGATGTCATAAATTCAAATGGATTTCTATTATTTTGAGCTTTGGGTGGAGAAAAGTGAAATATAGATATAACATGTTATTGAAATTTCATCTACATTTCAATTTCTTATAATTTCAATAACAATTTCTTCTAAGAGTGATTGACATTTAGAGAAAAGTGAAATATAGAAGTTAAGTTTTTACTGGGATTAATTAAATTAAAGTCAATTTCATGTACTAATCTTACTTACAACAGTTCTTTTTGCTTTCATCGGATCCCATCAAAACCTCTTATGCCTATCTTTTGTCCCGGCAGTTTGATACACAGAAATGAGATGTTCTCTAACATTCAGAGCTAAAGAAATACATCTTTGCTGTGAATTTATATACTTAACCAGTTGGCCTATTTCACTAGTTTGACTAAATTATATCTCAAAGTATTTACAGAATTCTCGTTGTGAGAACTGGCACCATTGCAGTTCATTGGTTGAAATCATTGCAGTGCTTTTCCATGTGAACATTTTATGTTTTTAAAGCTTGGCTAGTTACACTTATCAAGACTGTTTGGCCCTCTCATCACAATAGCATGACAGATGAACTTTATCCACATGAAAATATTTTCATCCTTCTTACTCCTTGACTGTAGGTTTCATTGTCAAGGCAAAGATCCTCAAAAATAAATCCTAAATCAAGTGTCATCCAAACCAAACCATTGAGATTGAAATTAAAACAAAACAAAGCAGAATAAAAACTTTCTCAAAATTTGAATCTGATGGTTTTGTATAATTTATATTTCTATTCTTAATTGTACACCTGGCTGGCATTTGATGCAAAGTCCATTCTTGTCACGTATCAGTTCATTGGTTTCAGGGTTAACCCTCACCAAGAGCTGGGGAGCTGGGAGGAATCTGGGCATGAAACCAACAGATCCAACTGTGTTGTCTACGTTGACTGAAGAAAGAAGAAGTAATGAAAAAATACTGTATGTATCACACAAGCTGATAAGAAGATTTAACCTAGAAATGTCAAGATGATGATCTGGCCCATATTCTCTCATCATACTTTGTATATGATTTATTTGCCAGATGTCTAACAGTATCATAACAAAGAATTCATCCCATATCTCCTTTATTGAGGTAATCTCCACCAGGAGGTTGAAAGACGCATTACAGAATGTAAAGGAACATAACATGTCTCCTTTAAGTTTGTTCTTTCATATCTTTAAAAAAAAACATCTCTTGTTTTAGAATGCCATTAGACATGAATTGTATTTTTGCCATATGCCCGACTTGTGCCCTTGTCATAGAGCAGTGACGATATATCAAACAACATAGCATGAAAGGCAGAAATACATATGGTAATTTCATTTTGTGCTTTACTCAGTTTTACTTTTACTCCATTACAGATGATTAGAACATTGTAATAAATCATATACCATTGAAAACATTCAATTGTGCCTTGTCAATTTAAATTTTGAGAAGTGCTGAACGCAATTTCATGTCACATCATTGAGCGCAATAGGCTGATATTGTTTGGGTTTAAATTTTCCACATTCTTCAGACTCCAAAGTTCATATGGTTGATCACAATTTTTGTTTTAACTCATTACATTTCTTTGTTTTCAATTTCCATTACTTATGAAGATAAAGAAAGTGTGTTTGCAATTTATTAAACTTGATGTAATTAATTCCATGAAATAAGCAATATTATCACTTTAAATCAATTAACCCTATATGTACTAGCATAAATTTAGCTGAAAGCATGCAACTTAAATAAGTTTATATCATGAAAACACTTATTTTCACCAAAGGTAGAACAAAATTTGTAAAATAATTCATGTTAAAGCATTTCATATTCTGGTGACTGTTTACTCACCCGCAGCACAGTTCCCTTCGGTGGAACCATAAAATTCTCCAATTTGTCCTACATGAAATCTCTCCTGGAACTGTTTCCAAATCTGTGGCTTGATGCCATTGCCCATCATCAGGCGAATGCTATGCTGTGTCTCTTCTGGACATGTTGGTTGTGCCAAGAGATATCGGCAGATTTCACCAATATAGAGAGCCAGCTTTTTGAAGATTCCACCAAAAGATCAAAAAGGATAAACAAATTTATTATCAAAAATGTCTCTAAATTTAAAACAGAGACTATCAATTGGTAGTCTCTCAATATCAGCTCAATAAAGATAAGATAAGATAAAATTTATCGTCATCAAAAGGGAATTCCATTCATAAATCATAAGAAAAATGGGGTATGCAAGAAACATTCACATTCATATATGTATATATATATAGACCAACATATCACAAATAGCATTAGAAGAAGGCAGACCCAAGAAAAGAAAATGACATTGACAAGAAATGAAAGTGAATTAATGCTCATGATTAGTAACAGTCCCTTTTTTCAGAATAGTAACATAAGTGAGACACAAATCTGCACAATTTAATACTTGAACTGCATGATAGCACAGCCCTAAGATTCACCATAAGCTCTCAAAAACTGCCCTATCAATTGTCACATTTATAAGACATCATTGACCATAATTATATTTGTATACCTCTATAGTGTCAAACTGATGGGTTTTTTCTTTTTGTTAGCTGCTGAAAATCTAGATCTAATACAACTGAGAATATACTCGAGCCAGGCCAAAGATTGTGAAATTTCCCAAATTCCAAAAGTATAGGCTTTGCGATCAACAAAAAAAAAAAAAAAATTTTAAACTAAACTGACAAAGAAGATAATAGATGCATTGAAATAACAAAGATGAGATGAGATGAAATGAAATGCAATGGGGGATGAGATGAGATCAAATGAGATGGGCTGAGATATGAGATGAGATGAGATGAGATGAGATGAAATGAGATGAGATGAGATGAGATGATAGGGCATCACATGATATTTCCCCAGAGGAGAGTAGAATAGAACAGATCAGGTTAAATGTATAAGATGAGATAAAATGAGATGAGATGAAATGACATGACAGGAAAAGTGAAAAGATTAGACCAGATTAGAAAAAGAGATACAACATGAGACAAAGTGATGTACTGGTAAAGTGGCTTGAGATAATACATACACACACTCACACATGCACAGAAACAAATGACCCATGTAAATTATCACAGGAGAATTTAGCTCAAGAAATGCTGAGGCTACTTTAACAAGGTACTCATTAGCAGCAGACATGATCAACATTTTGTTTTAAGACATACTAATACTAACCCTCTGCTCTCTGGATAATCAACTAGAAAATGAGTGGATTGGATCTATCAAACCATAACTTCATTTTTCTTGAGACTAGTGAGACTGGGTACTATAAGTTAGATGTCAAAGATGGTCCATAGAGAAAATTGAATTTGACCAACCATGAGGACATAGGAATTAACTTTCAGTGTGAATACTTAGCAAAAACAGGATGTAGCTAGATAATTTTCTCACTGAATTGACGTGCACTTATTGCCCTTTCCATGGACACTTGTAACGCCACATATGAATAATCTGATATCAGATTCAATTCAATATTTGACTCAAGAGTAACTGAACTAGATCCTTCCAATCATATCATTGGCAAACACGGTGATATCAAACATGTGCCAAGGTACCAAATTCAATAGATAGCCACTAAAAAAGATCTATTGAAAAATTTGATCTTTATACAGGCTGAAATGATAGGTCCATATATCTGCTCGAAAAGGGGATTCTAAAAAATTGTATAGCTTTAGATAAATTTGGCTTTGAAAACATTGTAGTGGATATGTCCAATTTTGGTGGATGGCCAATTTCTTCATGTGGGCCAACAATATTATATTGACATTTCTAAGCCTCCATCACATAATATGAAAAAGAGAAGCTTACAGTGGCTTTATACTTGACACAGTCTTCCCAGAAATGCCTGGCCGAAAACTTGGTCCTCAGAGCCAAAGTGACACCAGTAACCACAGCCAGGCAAGCACCCAATAATCCTGCACTGGCATGGTACAATGGCAGGCTAATGTAGATCACATCATCACTGGTGAAGCTGAAGAATTTGGGGAATCCAAAACCCGCTGACAAGAACCTGCAATCACAGTAATTTGAACTGATCATGAAATAAAAGAACCAGCCACATTTCCATCCCATCCTATGTACCAAAAATAAAAAAAAGAGAGAGAGAGAGAGAAACAACAAAGAGCAAAATTTTGAAAAAGCTCAAAACCATTAGTCTATGGATTACCCTGACTATAAGTAGAATGGAATTATAATAATATATTACGGAATATATTTTCAACAGATACAGAAAATATTTCAAGGTTAGCATTACTCTTTGAAAATGGTACAGATCATCTAAGGAACAAAAGTAAAAAAAAAAAAATTTAAAAATTATACCTCTTCTTTCAGTGCCTCTTTAGGTCTGGGGGACAATTCTCACTATTCCTCTATGATGGTCATCAATAATGTGTAAAGTTCACTGATGCATATGGTTGCATTATAATATTACACAAAAATGTCTCTGTGATACATGTATATATGCATGCATTTTTTATGTGTGGCTGTAAGACAGTTTGATTTTGTAAAGCGCTGTGTGCTCAGAGGTGAGGCACTATGTAAATGGCTTCCATTATTATGTTTAGCATAATCTTCATTACTGCATAGAAAATATGTTGTCATCACTGACCTGACATGGGAAATAATGGCTGCTTTTGGAAGTCCAGTCGTACCCGATGTGTAGATATAAAAAAGTACATCTAAAAAAAAACAAGAAAAGAGACAAAAAATTATGTGATCTAGTGTTACGTCATATCCTTTCGATTAATAGCACCCCAGTGACTGGGTTATCATGTCATACAACATCCTCTCACAGTAACAACTCCTGGATTTTTAGTTCAGCCGTCTCTGTGAGGTGTGAAAACCCATGAAATGACAGGGGGGCAGGTAATATTACAGCCCTGGCAGCTCTACCTGAGGACCGAATTCTGCCTGTATTTGAGGGCCACCTCAAGTTCACTGGCCCTCATTTTCATGTGTTTTAAAAGGCATTACAACTTCAGACTTAAAAACAGTACACATTCCATAGTAGTATTACCCTGAGATTGTGAAAGATCTGAATTTTTCAGCGTTACCCGTTTTTCCACAAATCAAGAAATAATTGAGCTGTTACATTAACCACTAGATATTGAGTAAGATTGCATTCCATGAAGAAATTAACATGTTTTTCTTAATGAAACATATTGCCCTTATTTCCACCGTGACACAGTTGTCTCCTCCTGATTCAGCCAGGTGTGTGGCCAATAAATCAGCCCTGACAAGATAATTGTATTTGTGATGTATCAGGTCTGTACACAGTAAGGGGTTGCAGAACTATGAAGAAACTAGAAAGCCAGAATTCAAGTTGAATTCATTAGCATATATAGCGTTAATAGCATATCAGTGATACATTCATGATATTGACCAGCGATTAATCTATTATGAGATAGCTCCTTATGTAGATACTTCACTTAAATGCCCATTACACATCTACAATGAAATATCTCCTAGCCCCCCCCCCCCCACCCCACCCCCAATAATAACACTCCCACTGTCTTCACAGTCAAACTACAACAAAGCCACGATAACATAGCTCCTATCTGAGAACAACTTTAATGACAGTGCTGTAATGATTTACAAACTATGTCTCAAAATTTGCACAAGAAGATGAATAGCGTGACTCAGGTTAAAATACAATTACTGTAATAGGTGTAGGGAGATTGATCAAGTCGCCTGACTATAACATGACCCCTGTACCCTGGTACATAGTTTGGATTTCTAAGGAAAAAAAAACTTGCCTGTGGATCTAGATTTATATTTATATCTCCTAGAACTAATGATTTAAAACTGAGAGCTGATGATTAAGAATCAGGATAGTATTTAGATCAAGTAGTTTATTTTGAGTCTATCCTAATGTTAGCTGTCAAACATTGAAATTGTATCAATGAGAAAGGCAAATGGAGCTGAAATGATTTGCAGGAGTCTGATCATTGTCATAGCATTTTCTTTGAAGAACATTACCCGAGGCTTTTGTCTTTACGGCTGGGGTCTCACACACTGGACTTTTCTCCACTCCTTCATCAAAGCTAGTAACTGGAAATTTTGAAATCTTATCCCCGCTCAACATGTAATATTTCATGGACTGTGGAAGGTTTGTCTTGATTTCCATTAGGGCTGTGGTTGTATAGAAACAATGCCATTATAGACCAATGAGACTGGATGGATGGATGGATGGATGGATGGATGGATGGATGGATGGATGGATGGATGGATGGATGGATGGATGGATGGATGGACAGACAGGGAGAGAGATGGACAAACAAACAGATGAAAAATAGGCCGCACATGCTTCACACTCCCCATTTCCCATTTGCAGTTTTTGGAGAATTCTTATCAAAATCATCACAAACTGTCCATGAAGTAAGGGAAAAACTGAATTGGTGTCACTCTTATGTTAAGTGGAGCTTTATTTAGAGTTTTCACAAATTCCAAAAGTTGAAAGTGGAAAGTGAAAACAACTGTGTGTACAGTCTCAGATAGACAGACAGACAGACAGACATAAAGACAGACAGACAGATAGATAGATGCAGACAGATAGATAGACAGGTTTAACAAAGCAGTTTTATAATATGCCATGTTCTCTTTTCCAAACACAGATATACACAACTCACACAAGCTATATCCTGCATTGCACTTCCTGTTTGTATTTATAGTCCCAACGTAAAGGTGATGAGAAAAGGTAGGCCTATATGTATATAGAAAATATTGCTTTGAGAAAAAAAAAAAAAGAACAATTTATGCTAAATCTGATACTCTGTGTTGACTATCACGTTCAAATTATCTAACTGCACACAAATCAGAAACATCCTACCATCTGTAAGATTCTCTGCCACAATAACGGCTTTGGATTTTGCAGCCTGAAAAGAACATAACAGAATGTAATTTTATGAAAGTTTTTCTGTGAAAGTGAAAGACAGGTCTTGGCATAGGCTGACTATTTATATCAACATTTTTTAGCATTAGTCAGCACTAAAACCATAATCGTGTAACCACCTTTTCAAAATTTAAAAACAAAACATATAAAAAAAAAAAAAGCAAAACAGATAAGAAATGTTCATAGTATACAGAGATGGGTATATTTCAATGTACAAAAAGATATGAAAACTAAGAGATAACTACACCGATGAAAAATCTGCTACTGAAATACACTTTCAGAAGGTAAGAAATGCAATTCTAAGATAGAAAAAGTTAGTTTAACTTAAAACTTCATTCTAAAAGCTTTTTCTGTCATTCATAACAGAATGAAGCAAAAATAAACATCAGATAATCTATCTGTAATATTACAGAAGAAGAATTACTCCTTGCAATTTTATATTTATTTCAATATGGCAGTTCTCATGAAGCATGTCATCAGAACATTTCTCATGTGATCAGTTGCAACAACAATAACAAACCAAACAGAACTTATACAAATTTCTATTCACATCATTATATGAGATATGAAAAATGCAAAAATTACCCAGTGATAGTATACAAGTTTGAACAATTCATTAGTTTTTTGACTCCCAATATTTTAATTTCTTTAATTGGAAGGAATAGGCAGCATATGGCTAGCTTCGTAAATGCGGCAGAGAGCATAATATCAGTAAAAGAAAATAATCAACTTAGCACTATATCATCACTGCCCTACAATAATGACATAAGCCAGGCTTTCCTTACTGATATCTCATGGCATTTCTGAACACGAGAGCTATCAGTCAGTGTCATTAAATAAGAAATGCGCCTATAAGGTTGTGCATTAATTCAATATGTCATATTGGCATGAGTCATAAACGACCTGTACTAGCATACTATAAGCAGTTTTTTTTTTTGTTCTCTATTTTTCAAAAGTAACGAAAATTATGTATTACATTATTGTCTAGAGCAGTGATGACATGGGTTTCTCTTCCTTATATTGATGCCACAAAAGCTATTTTCAAAAGACTGAGCATTCAAATACCTGTAAACAATGGGTCAGTGGAAGGTCTCTCAGATTGTAGTTAACAAGGGCAGCCACCACCCCAATTCGTGACATACCCAGCCAGATAGGAATGTATTCCAAACAGTTTTCTGAGAATAAGGCGATAACATCGCCATGTCCAAAGCCTGCTTCATACAGAAAGTTGGCCACTTGATAGCTGTATGTCTGAGCTTCACTGAACGTCCAGTAGTGGTCTTGGTAGAGGATGAATGGTTTGTGTGGGAACTTCTGCACAGTTTTATCAAATATTTTGGACACTGTAATGTTGTTTCGCAAGCAACGTCTCACATTTACTAACACTGTGATGCCTGCTGAAAAGGCCCTGAAAAAGACATATGAAAAAAAAAACAACAACACGAATAACTGTGAAGTTTAGTTTCCCCCTTGCTTTTCAGCTTGCGCATGTTCCAGTCTTCCATGAAATGTGCACATGCACAAATTGGCTTAAACTTCACATTTATCAATGTAAACGTTACACTTATCAATGTCAAGGAAGAAAAGAGCTTATTGATTACAATGCTTGTGCAGAAACAGGTGAAAAAACATGAGGATTGAAAATTAAATGCAAACAGTACAAAATTATCAGATTTAAATTTTGAGAAAATTGTAGGCCTACTTTTTGATAACATCCTGTGTTTTACTGTGGACGAAATACTCACTTGAGTTCTCGGGATCCTACAAGCCAAAGAGCCCTGAGGGTTTTCCAACCTCCGGTTGAAAGATAAATTGCTAAGAGGCTTAAAGCGATAGTTATGATGCTTAAATGAAACAAGTATCTCAGCAGGAGACCCACTGTAACATAGACCAGCAATGATAATAAGAAGTTTAACGCCATTGCGATAGAACAACCTAGAAATCGAAGTCAACACACATCGCATCGCATGAAGTTGAGCACATGGTGCAGTACAAACGTATTTTCATCTAAGTAGATCTTGGGGAGAAAAAAACTCCCGCCGGAGGTTGAAAAATGAAATACATGTAGGCCTATGTATATACCATGTCTCGGCCCAACACTGTCATACGTTGACAAAATGGGTTGTTCACCTCAGTTTAATAATTTCTTCACCAATCCAGATGTATACCCGGCTTTCTGTAATGCTATAAGAAAGCACAATATTTCATCATATCTTTCTCTTAAAACTACAATTCTAAAGATATTCTTCTTCTTAATTGTGTGTGTCATATGGAAACGCAAAACTGAGAACTACTATCTTAAAGTTCTCAGTGAAAAAGTGTTTCTGCAAAGTATCTTAGGGTTTCGTCATTACATGATAATAAGCCTAATTATGATATCATGTATCATAGCCATGGCAAATGATGTCTTGTCTGATCCTGTTCGTAAATTATAGTTATCCGCTTACATTAAGTGAGACAAGCATCTAGCCGATATATTCAAAGTACTTAATTAGCGTAATTATCAGACGCACATGAGACAGAGATTATACCTACACCAGATAGGCCATCATGCTGTTTTGGTTTCTTTCTTACTTACTTTCTTTCGTTCCTTCTTTATCCTTTTGTTTTTTCCTTTATCCTTTCTTTTCTTTTTCGAATTGC
The DNA here is from genome assembly GCA_038406235.1 of Peronia verruculata. NCBI lineage: Eukaryota > Metazoa > Mollusca > Gastropoda > Systellommatophora > Onchidiidae > Peronia > Peronia verruculata. The sequence goes on from JBCAUA010115230.1 coordinate 24,415, forward strand.
TAGTTCGAAATTTAAGTTTGACACTGTAAGATTCTTAATGACGTTTCTTTACAATCTTGTATGAAATGAGTGGCGCACCCCCCCTCCCCCCCCCCACACACACACCTCTTTCTTCCGTCCCCTCTCATCATTTTTGTTTGTTTGTTTGTTTGTTTTTTTCATACTATAACTTTGCTCATGCTCCGAAACCACGACATATTGACCTGGTTTACATTGTTACCATATATTTTAATTATGAGGTTCCATCAATCTATGCCCGTCCTCTATTTCCAATTCACAATATAAATTTGATGCAAGTAGGAAAACTTAGATTACAGTCTAGGCCTAGGTTACGAATAATGTTTCGTGTATGCAAACAACACAAGGCAAACTACAGGGGCGCATGTTTGTAATGTGTACATGAAGCATTTGGTGCTGCGATGAATCTACTAGTTCAGTTTCATGACATCGTAGTTAAGGAAGGGGGAGGGGGGGGGGTCCTGGATGTCTTTTTTCAAACCGCTGGGGGATGATTTTAACCGTTACTATCGAATTCGACATGGCCAAATTAGAGGACGACAACTGAAAAAAAAAAAAAAAATTGAAATCACTCATGGTTCCATGGCAACGGCCGCCATCTTGGATTTTGCTACGCAATATTGCGTAACTTGACCTTCCATAGGCGCTGAACTTTACCAACCGATGTGCTTGCAATTTTGTGTACATGTTTTGCCATTCTAGATCTACATCTAAATTATATCAGAACAGATGTTTGATAAAATGCTTAGTATTTTTTTTTTCTACAACTTTTTAAAACTGGTGTGTGAAAAGGTCGCCGATTTTTCGAACATTTCACTCCAAAATCTCAAATTTCTTAAAAATTTAAAACGATATCAAATATCCCTCCTGACATAATTTAGATATTGGTTTGATCTATATTCATGCCAAATTTCATGGCAATTGCTCCACAAATACCAAAGTAGATAGCACATCAATTTATGCTAAAAAAAAAATGCATTTTGAGAAAAATGCATTTAAATGTTTTGTTTTGGTTTTTTTTTTTTTTTGCTAGAAAATAGCCGTAAAGAACATTTGATCGGGCTTTCAACCCCAAAACATCTTTGTTTCACCCACTAGACCTAATTCCATGATTTCTAGGCCTTTATTTGGCTTCTCCCATTTTTCCTCCATTTTTGCTTCCCTACCCGCATCAGCAGAAGGGCTTCCATGGAGTCATTTTAGGTCCATAGAGGGCTATATATGGCCGCCATGTCTTCCTTGGTCAAAACCAAGAGCTTTTTTACCCTTCCTGTGACAAATGATCCACTATTACACTCTGATAAAGCAGAAACGTGGCATATTTCACCCTCATAAGGCCGTGGGAAGACTATTTCAGAGGTCCAGGTGAACATTTTCACTAATATTCGGTGTGTTCAGCGCCTCTGATGGTCAGTCAGTGTCCACCCCTGACACTAGAGCTCCCGATACTGACGAAGGCGATTATAATCAAGTCTCTTCTACGCAATTTGTCCGTATCCGGCGAAATAGTGATGATCTATCACTGAATAAAGAGCCCCAAATGAGCAAGAGCCTGGATGTCAGAGGGACAGGTCAACCACTGGTTGACCACCCTCCCGACACCTTAGAATGGACAGTTCAGCTTTTTGATACCATTTTTATATTTAGCAGAGACCACACTTTTAAGAGAAAACAGAAACCCGAAAGCGAATATTTTGAGCAAAAACCCAATTTCAGGACCTGCCCCCCCCCCCCCCCTCTTAAAGATGTCCTGACAAGAACATCAGTATTTGTGTGTGTGCGTGCGTGCGTGTGAGTGTGTGCGTTTGTATGTGTGTGTTTAAGCGCTGGGCACAATGCATAGGCCTACTGGGCTGCAATGCAGAATCCTAAAGTTGTGCGCATCAGGAACATCAAACATGTTGTAATAGGCCTACATGCACATGGTCAAGTGAACTCTCCCACAAATTCTTCCTTCTGTTCACTAGCTCATGAGAAATCTTGAAAAACGTTCAGAATCAGTGAGAATGAGAAGTAGAGAGAAAAGAGAGAGAGAGAGGGGGGGGGGGAGCAACAGAAAAAGAGAGAGAGAAGAGAGAAAGAGAGACAATGAGAGAGGGAAAGAAAAATAAGGAAAGACAGAATGAAACTGAGAAGGAGAGAGACAAAGAGAGAGAGAACATGATAAAGAGAATGAGAAAGAGAGAGAAAGAAAGAAATTGAGAAAGAGAGAGAGAGAGATAGAAATAGAGAAACAAGAAGAAATAGAAACAGAAATAGAAAAAAAAAAGAGAGAAAGAAAGAGAGAAAGAAAGAGAGAAAGGCAGAAAAAGAGAGAGAGAAAGAGTGAGAAAGAGAAAGAGAGAGAAAGAGAGCATGAGAAAAAAAAAAAAAAACAGAGAAAGAGAGAAAATGTTCTCCTTTTTGTCTTTGTTTTCAGTGTTACCAGTGAGCCCGTTTGATAGTCCAGCCAATTACTAAGGGGAAAAAAAAAAAGGTATAGCACAAGCATTATAAAATATGAAAAAAAAAAAAAAAACCTATTATTTTGTTATTTAAAACACAACAAACTGAAAAGACTCACAAATTCAGCAGGTGGTGAAAATATTCTTCCTTTCTTAAAGGGATTTTGTTTCTTTCTCATAATTCTTAACTTCATACGATTCAAATACATCTAATAGGAGATAAATGATTTGCGTTCTTCTTTGGAAGAGGATAGGTGGACTCAGGCGGCCTATTCAGTATACCAAATAAATTACAAATAATAGCCTAGAAAAACCCCGCTGGCTTAACCTGCTGGGACCCTCGACCAGCGCAAGTCCACCCGCTAACATGTAAGTCCGACGAGTGGGGTGACGGTCCACCCTAACACTAACATGTAGGTTCACGAGCTAATTATAGATGGTGTGCATTGATCATTGATGATGAATAATTACAGATGAATGTGCATTGATCATTGATGATGAATAATTACAGATGAATGTGCATTGATCATTGATGATGAATATCTTCCTTACCTTTGCACTTCCATATATATATATACTATTTGATTATGCAGATTTGCACATTCCGGTCCTCTTCAATATACCTTTTATAACTCGTCAACATTATTGAACGGGTACTATGAGCGATATCCCCCGTGGGGCCCCGGGGTTTATAAGTAGGTTATCTGCTCCCTCCTGCAGGCGGAAACCCGCCATCGGTGGAATGTCTCCCATAGAGTGCTATCCTCGACATTACATCTTTTCTCTCTCTTCTTGCTCCTGTCTTCTGCCCCGCCTTCTTTCCGCTCTTCTTCTAGACCTGTAAACGTATCTTACCGTGTTTGACACAGTATAGCCGTAATCGTGCTGATGTGTCGTTAAACCCCAGACACAACACAACACACTATGAGCGATATAACCGCAATCGTCATGATGCGTGTTAAATCCCAACGCAAACAAACCAACCAACTGTCTGAACAACATTTTCTCCCCACAGTAGTTTTGCCCACAGAGGAAGGATTTCTGTCAAATTTTGCGTGAGCCTTACCTTGGAAAAATATTTTCAGTTGCGTCGGTGCTCACTGGTTTTTTAAATATTTATTTATTTTATTTATTTATTTTATTTATTAATTATTTATTTATTTATTTTATTTATTTATTTATTTATTTCATTTTTGTTCTTCATATCTATATAAAAATCGATACTATGTAACTTTCAAAATTGTGCATTTAACTATGTAAGAAAACAGTCTGAATATCAGTTCTGTGCTAGTTGTGAAATTATGACTATCTACGCTCGTCTTCGAATAAATTGTGTAGATATATGACATGAAAACAACACTAATTGAAAATCTCACCACTAGAACAATTTGTCATGGAATATTCCAACATGATAACGTTAGTAGCTTTGTTTGTGAGGTCCTATATGTCAAACTACAATGAAAAGTCTTAGCCATTCTTTTATAGCGATTTAACTAGTTTTAGATTCATTATTTTGTTTTTGTTAACTATGTTTTAGTGACTCCGTAGTTTAAAGTTAATGAAAATCTTTGAATGTACTGAGGCCAAAGCAAACTTGACAGTGTAGTTCAGAAGTATCTGTATGTATTTCAAATATCATGCAATGGCATGAGAAACAGTGCATTCAGTCCAGCCCTTTACAACTTATTAAAAAATTATACGGATATGGTCAATAAGTCTGTGCATGACCTGACATGATAATCGGTTATGTCGGTCATGGACTTATGAACGGTTAACCGGTTAAGATGACCGAAGATCAGTTACGTTGACGGTCATGATCAACCGCGAAGTGAGGCTAAAGCAGTCATCAGTTGATGACACCGATGTCTTTGGTCTCGGAAAAACTCCGTCCATCAGCGACACGCGTTCGTCCCAATGTCAGCCTTCTCATACCCTATCCCCTGCGTATGAGCTTTTTTTTTTTTTTACTTTACTAAGGACAGAAAAAAAAAAAATCGGGAAAAAACTCTGCGCTGACTTTTACTCTGTATTTAACCGTAGAGGTGCCAAAATGGCGATCTGCCGAGGTGTTACTTTTGGTGCTTTGCATGTGAATTACATTTTAGATAGCTGTGATACAATATGAATAAGAGGAAATTCGTTTCGTACGTGTACTGCTATTTGTGTCTACACTGTCTTTTCCTGCACATCATATCATTGTTGTAATATTTCATTCTGGCTGTTTCTTGTGATTACTTTAGGGTTAATTAAAATCATTGATAGACTTCGAGGCGCCGGCTCACCCTTTGAATTTCCTCCTCTTCCACCATCCCATCTCCGTGCAAACGTTTGGTACGTGGTATGTTTTTACAAAATGCTAAATTATCTTATGAAGTAATCGTCATTGTTTGTTATTTACTTAAAATTTTAATTTATGAGTATTATATGGTAATATTTGATATCAAACTGCACTACAACTCGACGCCTGATCGATCTACAGATTTGTGAAATATTGCATTCACACCCCACGTTTGTCTTAATCTGAGTCCCCTCTTATAGAGGGTAAGTGAGCGGAACTGAGGCTGAGTATGGATGACGGCTTTTTTGTTTTTGGTCACAATATGGCCTTAGCCATAACTGGTGTGACGTCACACATGGCAAAGAGGAAAATATTTAACCGATATGATAACGGTGGTCGAGGGTCATAGAGTCGGTTAACCGGTTAACCGTCGGTCACGAACATTGCCGGTCATGCACAGGCCTAATGGTCAGAGTAGAAGAGGAAACCCGCTTGTATTCGTGGGTCAGCAGGATTGCCGATAAATGTTCACCTCGGCTAAGTCAGTGGTGTCAGCAAAGGTGAAAACGGCAGTGCAAACCGCGGCAAAGATCGAAAGTACCATGTTTGATCATTTGACCACCGGTGTCAGGGAAATGACGTACGCTGAATTTCTTTCCCCAAACAATATCTTTTTGCTTGTGCGCTTTTGAAATGAAAACAAAGATACTTTTAGCAAGGATTTTGACAAATATTTTCCACCCATTACTCTTTGTTATACTGAGATAACTTCCCCGTAGGAGGTTGAAAAGCGAAACTTATACCGCTACTGTCTTTTTTCTTCTTGATTTACTGAAGTTCATACGAAACTTTCTGTTGATGCATATAAAGATGTCACTTCGCCGTAAAGCGTTTGGCGACTGCAAAATTCATAACCAACTGTCAGAGCGGACTTTGCAGCTGGTATGTGGCTAAGTAAAACAGCTTTCTCTTAGGCCACTTTCAAGATTATTTCAAGGTGATGTACTTCACCGTAAAATTCCAGAAAGCTCTCAGGTTTCTCCTCTGCAATATCGACTTTATTATAGTTTTATTAAGAAGAATATCTGAACGCATAACATAATACAATGTTTTCTGTGTACACAAAAACAGAATGATTGAGGAAGTCATGCAGAATTTGAAAGAAATCCGTCCATTACACAGGCAAAGCTCCTCGGAAAAACCACAGTTCAAATATTTCCAGGGGGGAATGATGATAATATGATCACATTATGCCCTGCTGTATTAAAGGCAGCCTGCCAAGTTTAATTTTTCAGAGTGGAAAATTGATTGCATAGCAGAGAAATTTAATCTTTATTTGTCTCATCTCAGACAACTTTAATTTTCTGCTTTACTGTGCATTTCAATTGATGACCCTCATGAATTTCCACCAAGAAAGATATCCTGCGCTAACGTTATCACGTATATCGTCTTTATAAGTGGACAAAAATACTGTGGAAAAAAAAAAAAAAACTATAGAGAATAATGAATTGAAAAATCTCTTGGAACATCATGCACTCATGCAACCCAGATATGGGCCGCATTGTAAGAGCAAGAGCATTTTTTAAAAAACCGAGGTGGTTGTAATGAGTACATATTTGTCTATGTCTCAAGGATTGTTATTACAGGCTTATTTATTCTGTACCCTAGAATCATAAACTAGCGTGTGATGGGAACCAATTTGAGCTTATAGATAGACAGGAACAATAGAAATAAAATAATGATGATAAAAACAATAAGGCTTAATACCAGAATAATAATAATAATCGCTTGGAGATAGAGCGATTTGGCACAGAAGAGGACGCTGTTAAAAGATAAACAAGAGGGAAATAAGTGTAGATTCAAACCAAATTTATCAATGCACAGTGTTCTATAATCAAGACCCAGCTGATCATTAGCATTTAAATATTTAGCATTTGTAACAATGCAAAATAAAACAAAAAACAAAGAAAAAAAAAAAACCTGTTGTCATCGCACACAAAGCAGCGCACAAACATGAAAGTGTACTTGAATAAGCACTGCATAAGAACCCAAATTCGTGTAGCTTAAGCGTGTATATTAGCACGATGTCTATGTCTGCATAATATAATTATGCTTTAATTTTTTAAGTTTTATGTGTATGCTTGCGTGCATGAAAAAAAAAACATACTAGACGTCATGTAATAACTGCTGTAATGCCAATTAGTCAGAAAGTGAGGCGATAATATTTTACACCAGCCTTACATTGGGTTGAGAAATAAAACTATTTTTCAAATTAAAAATGAGAAAGGGAAAGGAAGGGGGGGGGGGGGGAGAGTGTTTCTGGAACATGCCCTTGTATTTCATAACTTGAAGTCCCCTGTTTCCCGTTCAGTGTAATAGTAAGAAGACTGAGTGGAGCATGGGTGGGATTTCAATTGGATACTGGTAGGATTAGACCAAGAGAAAGATCATATTTGGGAGATACGAAACGTGAAAGTATTGTTTAAAATTGATCAGATGGTTGATAAGTGTAAGATTGTCATTCATATTCATCTTCACTTATCTCCGGACTCCTGCCCATGTCTTACAGGCGCCTCTGAGGCCCCCGGGTCGCCGCAAAACTGTTTACACCAATCTTTTGGTATTGTTATACATTCAGTGATAGCCCAAATTTTTATACATAATTTGATATCTTTTTAAATCATAAACATATTGTCCATTGTCACCATGTTAGATGTTCTCACCGTGTTAGGCATGATATAGCCGTTATCGTGCTGATGTGCCGTTAAACCCCAACACAAACAAACAAGCAAACAAACAAACAACCAAACAACCAAACAAACAAACAAACAAACAAACAAACAAACAAAGCCTCTGAGGTCGAGGCCCGTAAAGTGCTCCAATCTTCTCTGTATGCTGCTGCGAACTGGAACCTTGCAAATCCCATCCGTGACCATCCTCAGATGTTGTCTTTTCATCTCTACCTTTGTTTACACCGTCTGCGGCTGTCTCTTACTGTGTCTTGTAAGATTGCAAAGCCTGACGAACGGGACACTGATCATACTATATCGGCTTTCATTTCTTTATCACATTTCATTAAGAGATTTTTCTGACCTTCTACAACTTCCTGTTTCTTTTGTAACCTGGACGATGACCTGCCCGAAATGAATGTGGACATGGACAAATCTTGGGCAGATTGACCTGTAGATGCTCTTAATACCAGGCAGAGTTGTGAGCAGGGAGATCAGAATGAGATATTGGGGAAGGGGGTGGGGGGGGGGGGGAGGTCGTGGTCCGGGGCATATCAAGCAGAGGCAATCAAAAGAAATCAAGCTAACAGACAGGCACATGTTGCTCTTTCATTTTTCTTAAAATGTTGATCATGAATGAGCCTAAAGAACGGTGTAGCCAAGTCTCCATATATATCGATTGTCTTCACGATCATCCGCAATCTCATAGCCCGCTTCTTTCTTCTCTGTTACATTTAATCAACACTCACCATTCACTCGATATTATCCTAAAACCGTTATTTTCTCCTCCTCCATCTGGAGGGTGTCTGAGACTTAATCTTCCCCCCGAGTTCCCATCTATTATTTTTCGAGTGTTATCTTTGAGAGGATGTTGTCCATCTTTGCCTGGTTCGTGGATCTCAGCAATGTGTTCCCGCACATCAAGGTGGACCACGTCAAAGTCAAACTTGAGGAGGACTGCATTGAAAGGGTATAGTCAAGTATGAAGCCATCTTAGGAAAAACTTTAGGACCAGAGATGAGTATTTATCTGAAATACACTTTATAATCAAATCTGAGAAAGTGGGCTGATAAGGCTGTTGACTTATGAATCATAGCAAATATAATTAAGCAGGTCTTAGGATAGACATGCGGATTTTATGTCCCTGAAATTCTGAGGGATTTTTTTTTTTCAATACTTTTCTCACCTGATTTGATTCAGTTTATTCTCACCAGTTAGTGAGTTACTGCTTAGTTGTCTGTTAACTGTTTAAGGTCTTGGATCTTCTTACCTAGTTTTTCTCTGACATGTATCTTTTTCACTGGCTATAAAACTGTTCTTGTGCACCCACTGCAGTATAGTACTCTGATCCAGACAATTCCTTTGAGAACACGGGTATTGGTTTAGTCGTAAAAAGACGTGTACCATATCCCAGATACAGATTAATCATTCACTTTTGTTTGATCTTCATGAGTGTTTTTTTTTTAAAGTGGTTATTCCTTTTTTAATTTTAAAAACCTTTTATGAAAAGGTGGATCAGTTGGAGGGGGGGGGGGGGGAACGAAACGAAACGAAACAAATAAACAAACAATCAAAACTGATAACGTAGTTGGAACTTTGCTGATCAGATAGAACATAGAACCACAGCTTTCAGCATTGAGTTTACCATTTAAAACTGGAATGAACTTTTAAGAATTCGGCTTGCCTAAAATATGGGATTGTCTGTGCGTTCTAACTGGAGACAATGTTGCTAGATTCATCATCAGCTATGTCCAAACACAAGAGACCCATACTTCATTATGACAATCAGTTTTTGCTCCATTTCAGAACATCTTTATCGTCATTATAATTATTATTACTTGAAGCTCATGTTTTTGTCTTTATGCATACAACGGAACTCTACCCAAGGCGCTTAGTTTCAAAATTTTCGAAATGGTAGAGCGTTAACAGACTTAATCATGAATATAAAAGTTTTTATATAGTCCAATACCTAACAATACATCCGCGGCTAAGTCCTGATCAAACTACATCTAATAATGTCATTGACTGTCTATGATCTGGCATCATTTTATCCTGGGTTGAGTCAGGAAATCTGTGGGTCCTTTTTAGGAATGGAACCCAGAACTTCCGATCCCAAGCCAAGGTGGTTAACAGTTGGTCTTTGTGTGATTTGCACCTTCACGGTCACACAAAGAGTGTCTGGAGAACAAGAGGAATAATGTAAACCAGAAAATCAGTTCTGAAACCCTGGAGATGTTCCGTTTGAAAAAATCATTTTTATCACAAACCTGGTCCTCGTCCGTTTACAAGGATGAATAATAAATCTATTTTATTGACCATTGTCTGCGACAGCCCAAAAGACAGCTTCTCCCAGGAACTACTGCCTCTCTTCTTCTACCCAGTTTTAAACTACTTCTAATTTCCAGTTATGGTAACAGTCTTGAGAAACAATGATTACTATTATTCAGTTTTATAGGAAAATCACACTTATAGAAAACTGAGTTGAAACTCCTGCGTTTTTTTTTTACAACCCTGGAGTACTTGTCGAAAAGGCGGCCACAATTTTTTTAATGTTCTTTCATTATATTAAATAATGCATTCATTGAAAAATACCCACTTTTACGTGTCTTTACTTCTTTCTTTCTTTCTTTTTTTCTTGCGTTTTTTTCCCCAGACACCTGTCTAATGTTTCTTATAACTGATAAAGTGGTTGCCTGAGGGACACTTCAGGGAAAAAACAGCCCCAAAACAGACAAAAACAAAAACAAAACTATCAGCAGTCACGGTCTGAGAGAAAAAAAAATAGTTCATTATTTGAAAAATGCATCTTTATATAATTGAAACTGAATTTAATAGATTGCGGCGACACAATTCTAGACTAAAGATGTGCTTATTTCCATACCGGTAAAAGTGGAAACAGTTTACGAAATATGTCAGCAAGCCAAACAAATAGCCAATAAACAACATGAATGATGAATACAAAAATTTATATGGTTGATACTTTTGTGTTGAGCATGAGTGAAAACCCCTGGCGTGATAGAGTTTACATAACATATTTCTTTAACTGTCACAAATCAAATATTCTCAAACTTTGAAATTGACATCTGCAGTTAGATGCCACACGGTAACAACTTGTTTAATCCTGGGAGTTACAAGCCATACAATTCAAGCTGGACAATACTTAATGAGAAATGTTGTCTTGACAAAGATTACATTCATGTCACGTAACACAGATTTTAGTATGGCACAGGAGAAAATCGTCTTTTGGCTCACAAATTTGTCAAGAGTTTCCATCTTTTTCCAGCTTGTAATTGCTCTTTCTCATCCACTTTTTATACGGCCCTCTCGACCAGTTTCCTTTTCCCCAGACGGCGAATCCTAGACGCCTTGACATTTCATATAGTTATAATTACTTTGTCATAGTGAATGTATTTCATCGGTCCACACTATGTGGGATGAAACTGGATGAATTTTTTTTTTTTTATTTGTAACATTACCGGTGGCAGAAAAAAGACTGACAGCCGAGAGCTGCAATTAATGTCAGGGCCAGTGCAATTAAGACTACGTTTCAGTTTATAAATCTAGAATAGGAGCCGGGCACAGGACACTGTAATCACTGAAGGCCGCGTAGAGGCTTGACAGATTTCAGAATCTCTGTCGGTTAACTGTCACGTTGAATGAATAGCTCGGGAACCCAGTCAACTCAAAATCTCGAAGACAGTTCTTTTCTTCACACAATAACCAATGTCCACGTTCTTGGTCAGTGATTCCCAACAGTTTTGTACTCGCAACCCTCTAAACAAAAAGCTTAAAACCCACGCAACCCCTATGCTATCATCAGCTTCATTTTCATTTTATTTTCTGTGATAGAGGGGAAAAAGAAGAAGCACTGAAACAAACAAACAAACAATAACAACAACAACCAAAAAAAGCAACAACAGCAAATATGTAAGAGCATAAAAAATGTAATTGATGAGTTGAAATTAATTTTAGCCCAAGCCACCGTTAATAAGGCTATGCCCCCCCCCCCACCCACCCACCCAAACAAGGCCTCTCCACCCCCAAGGAATCGCAACCCATCGGTTGCAAACCCTTGGTCTAGATAATTTGAACCCGAGATAAAGCTTATGGACTCTGCTGAATGGATCCTTCTGAAATTTTGCATACGAAAATCCGTGTTTCTACTCAAATAAACCCGATGGTAACATATTAAGTTTTTTTTTTTTTTTTAAGCGATTATATTTGAACTGAAAACTTGCGAGGGCGTTTGGCCCGAAGTATAATTCGACACATTGGCGCATTATGTTATTGCTCTTCTGCTTCCGCTAGTAGAGCAGAGCAGAAAAAAAAAAAAAGAAACTAGAACGTTTTTATTGAGCAGCGCTCAGTTTAATCATCCAAAATACCAGCATCATGATGCCCACGCTTGTCATACATTTTGAGTTGTGGAGTATAGGACAACCCTCAACTCGGGTTGTGGCATGATTAAAAAATCTCCTACGAAGACTGTGGATTCTCTTCTAGTACCTTATATTCTTACAGACAAAGATATAACGATATCTTGATTATCTTTGTCTTAGTTCGCATTCTGCTCCGGTTTAGTTCACTGAGACGTAATTGTACACAATGCCTACTGAAAGACATTTTATTTCGCATGAAGTATGATGGATGCTACGCTCCAGGGCATCATTATTGCTAATTACTCTGCAGGTCATCTTATATACAAGGTTTACGAAGAGAGCGCCCCACACAATGTCACATGGGTGACTTTTCCCTTATGAGTCATCACTGTCATCACGTTAACTGTAGGAGGAACCCGCTCAGCACTGTCTTCGGCTTTTTTGCGTCGTTGTTTTTCAGGCCCTTCAAGTCCTATTAGCCAGTATTTCCTCTTCAGATAGGAGATGAGGTGGATTTTTCTTTTTTTTTTTACATTTTTTCTGATATAAAGAAGTTTCAGAATGAAAGGATAGTGTAAAACAACAACAACAACAACAACAACAACAACAACAACAACAACAACAACAACAACAACAACAACAACTGCTACTACTACTACTACTACTACTGCTGCTGCTGCTGCTGCTACTAACAACAAAAACAACAACAACAACAACAGCAACACATTTTAAAGCTTTTGAACTCGTCTGTCTCATGGTAGGAGTTTATTTACCATATTATGAACTTTAAACGGTACCTGAGAAACTGCAGATTTTGTAGTCAGACGTTCCAGAGTCTCAGATATAATAATATAAAGTCGAATATCAGGAATACACATCTAGATCATTGCTATTGTTAAAGTTCTGGTTGACTTCATGGAGGGGGATACAAAAAATTTTCAATGTCATTCTCAGTTTATTTGAAATGGGGCTCGTGTTTTAGATTAGAAATCTATGGCAAGATATATCGAATGATAAATTGCAATAGGTAACCATCTGGTTTTATCACGACTAACCTTGATGTCACATTCTCGCCAACCTCCTCACTTTTAAACGTTTCTCTCGCCATTGTCGATCGGAGCCGCCACTCCAATCATCTGAAATGGTAAATCGATACCAGTAATCGTTGGTGAGAATTATCAACAACTTATTTGCTAAATATACTGATGTGATGGCTGAATACTGAGTAAGAAAGGGTTGGACAACAACCGGCTGACCCTGGACACTAGAATGAAGGGTAACAGGCTGGCACAGCCAATGTCCTGCTGCAGGACATTAAGTCCTCACCTACCTATGCTCGAAAAGTTCACCCACAGTGTCCACTGACAGTCGCACACATACTAATGGACTTCGCGAGTCGCTCTCTGAAGGATCATTTTAACAAAACTAAGCCTCAGGCCATCCTGAGCTTTTTACGCCAGGTTGGTCTTTATGACAAATTGTAACAAATACCTGACAGGAATGCGACGATCTCCACGGGAGGCCGTAAAAACTGCTTACGTCGATCTTTTAGTTTTGTTATACATTTTTTGCTAACCAAAATTTTTATATACACACATTCTTATATCCTTTTATAATTCATGAATTCGTTGTCCGATATTACCGTGTAAATGTACCAGCCGTGTAAGGCACAATATAGCCTTTAGATCTATTCCAACATAAACAAACCTTATGCGCGACATGACTTCACAAGCATTGGTTTAGATGTGGGAAACGAATCCAGAGATTTCGTAAAAGGTGCGATCAACAGCTAGAGGAACATGGTACACTGGCTACGGGCCAATGAATTACAGTTTGCAGTCGATGCCGACGTTTTTGCAAGTGAAATGATTGAAGATACTCATGAAAGAAATGTTCACAATTAAATCAGATAGTACCATTTTTCAAGCGCTAACTGAGAGCGGAATGTCCATCATGTCATTTTTGTCTGAGATCTAGTAGTGGCAGGGCATAGTCGTATATATTTTAGTGATTATTTCAGTGTGGAATGCAAGCTGAAATGTTCCTTGATCTTTTTTTGTTTTCAGCGGAAGCAGTTTTCCTTTTACTTTAAAATAGTCAGATTTGCCACTTGAAGAGAAGACGGCCGTTGCTGTTGTTTTGTTGTTGTTTTGATATTCAGGTTGTTTACCTTCACAACAGTGCGAAAGCAAACGGAGAAAAGTATTGTATCATTTGTGTGCAAGCAAAAATAGTGCACTCATGTCACATACATTTGACGACAAAACTGGGAAAAGGACAATGACCGAAAGGGTGAGAAGCTTTAGACCTTTTTACTATATTTTTGTTCCAGTTTAGCAGCGTGCGTTCACCATGTGTGAGCAATGTTATTAGTTGGCTTCCTCATCTTTTGTGAGTACTCTTGAAGTGTCAGATGAAAACTGAAGTTAGTACTTGGAATCCGGGCCGCCTCCTAATTATTTCAGTATCCATCTATGGGCGGTCTGCTATGTTGAATTATGTGTATTACTTTATATTGAAACTGTTTAACATGGTAAGCTGTTCAGTATCTTTTAAGGACCCGGGCAGATGTTTGAATGACATTTTTATTAATTATATTCTCAATACATTCATCAATGCCAATTGTCAAATCTTTATTGAAGACTGAAACAAGAGGTCATACAAATTGCTGGCGTCATCATACAGTGTGTCTTCCATGACATATATACTTTATATATTCATATAAATGTATACAGTATGAGAGTTCGTCTTTCGTCACATTATGTATCAGACAGGTGTATCAAGTTTAAATCTTTAGCAATAATAAGAAGCATAACAGTGAATGGTAAATATGCACTGACAACATTAATCAGCATGGAACAACAACTTACAGGGGCGTGCTCACCTGGTTCCTGAAATATTTGCTGTTTGCGTAAAACTGACGTGTTTTTTAGCAACGATTGCCCTTATTAGGTACTCTTCTTCGAACATTGCCAGATACATAAGTTGCGATAAAAAACAAATATTTAAAAATTACTGATTGTTATTTAACTAATCTGCTTCAGATTTTAAAAATTTTCTTTCTTTTTAAATTCTCTGCAGAGAATAAAAGAGTATTGTACACGAATGTTAATGAGAATATTATGAAATCCTACCAACCTCAAAGACGTTGTATATGCACCATTTAACGGCACTTTAAGTCCCACTAACAGACCTTAGGTGTTTCTCATTTTCACAATACAAGACCGTGGTTTGTCTCAGTTTATATCCTTCATTGCCATTTTCATGTCTGAATTGCTCTTTCTGAAATAGAACCACGACCAACCAACCAACCAACCAACCAACCAACCAACCAACCAACCAACCAACCAACCAACCAACCAACCAACCAACC
>JBCAUA010115231.1:0-23329 GCA_038406235.1 Peronia verruculata
AGCATATTAGATCCTTTTTTAAGGAGCCTTTCATCCTTTGATTTTTTTGGGTATAGTCTTCATGTTTTACTCTCTTATGAATGGGGTTTCCCGCGCGGTGTGTACACTCGGCATGGTTGGAGTCTGTTTGTTGTTTTGGAAAGGTTGGCAGCTATGTTATGCAAATAGGCTAGGGCCCAGGTAAGTCAGTTTGGGGTGGGGACGGTGTTTCTTTGTCCACGCAGGTGAAAGGTTTGGGCAGGGCATGTCGGGTGGGGGAGATGAACAGTGTTTAGCTGTTAAGGAATGATCTGCCAATCGTAACAACAAAGACAAAGGTCTGGGAGTGATGAGTATAAAACCATGTGGCGTTATGCCGAAGAGGGTTAGACTGAGCTCATGGCCAGCTTTTTGTTTGTTCATCCACTCCTTACAATGCCCGCCTGCACTGATTACACACTAATGGTTAAAGGCACATCAACTTTTGCGTGATATTGATTCAATAGGCTGGGTGCATGTAAAACAACCTGGAATAGGGACGGTGTTTCTTTGTCCACGCAGGTTTAGGCAGGGTGTGCGGGGTTGGGAAGACGAGATGTACATCTTACTGTGTTAAGGAATGTTCTGCCATACCGTAGATCTAACACGTGCAGACAATGGTTTTGGAGTGGTCACCAGTTAAACATTTTTCTATGCAAAACGCATTCACAGGCTTTGTAAAGGGCCACTTATCAGGGGTAATAATCCATGGTAAAGATGAGTCAATGGATAGGTCATCCCCATTGTTTCATGGTCCCTGTCGGATATTAAGAAATAAAAGTCCTGGTCCCTTCAATTTCTTAATATCCGAGTTCCACTGTATAAGGATTCTCAGCCCCAGTTTGGTGTCATTTGCAAGCTCTCACATGGAAAAGTTTAACAGAGATCGATATTGAGATGTAGGTTTATTGTCATTGAATGGAAATGAAGGCAAGAGATTTTAGAAAACTTAATTGAAAAATAGTGATTTCTTGAGCTGATCATCATGGTACAGTGGTCTCCGCCTAAGAACCCCCGCCTAAGAGCCCTGTCCGCCTAAGAACCTGCCTTTGCTGCGAAACAGGATTTTTCCTCTATAATTTACCCCTCTAAGAATCCGATCTGGGTACTCCCAAATAAAAAAATCCGTCTAAGAGCCCGGTGTCGGGCCAAGATACGTAGTACTTACGGGGTAATTCCACATCATACTGTCCACTTGAGAGAAATGCGCAGAGCTAGATGTGCAGTAAACTGGGGACGGGGGGTGGAGGGAACAGGTAGACAGAGGACTGGAAGTGATTTTTGATGTATGACTGCGTAATCAGGCCACATTGTTGACTAACCCATAACCATTTCTTTGTTTGACAACACGTGGGACAACACTTGTGATTGGCTTTGTGGATAAGGAGGTGTAAGTTTAGCCTCCTGACTGGTCAGCTGTTTTGCTACTTTGGTCAGTCTGTAAAGACTTGAGTCACTCGTGCGGTTATCCACAGGGTGGCATAGCAATATCATGTTTTCAACGATACTGTAAAAACTCGCACGTGGTTTAAACGCTGGGCAATATTGATGTAATTATATGCTTAAAGAGATCCGGAATTACTAGATCTAGATCTAATTATAATATACACACAGGGAATAGGACTGTACTTATTCACATAGATAAATCTTTAACTAGCGGTAACGATCAACTAATCATTGTGATGAAGACAATCTGTGATAAGATGGGTTGCGTAACTTTTCAATTCGCCTAAGAACCCGTCCGCCTAAGAGCCCGCTTTTTTTTTTTGTCTCCTGACGACCGGGTTCTTAGGCGGAGACAACTGTATTGCTAATAAACAATACTTTCAATGACAACACTGTTTCTGCTGATTATTTTTAGGAAACAACTTTATTCTCTGTTTTTATTGATATACCATATGGTACAAAATCTCTAACAATGGCGGTAATTTTTAGGTCGTCAGCTGGGTGAGTGGTGCCGTAAATCGAGTTCTCCAGACACCATTTTTAGGGGCCATTGGCGAGTTGGCGAACGTTAAATCTCAGGCCTGCATATGTGGTGTAAAGGAGGCTTTCATGAAAAGAAGGTCTTCGGTTTGCCCATTCTTTAATGTAATATATTAGATAGACGGAAAAAATTCAGAAACATTGCCAGATGGTGGTAGTGGACTGAAAGTGTAGTGTCAATAATTTTAATGAAGATTGAAGTAGTAGTCTTAGAATTTATAATTTATAGACTTGGATTTGGGATAAAAATTTGCAATAAATGGTGCTCTTAATACAATGAAATAAAGGCTGGTCCGAAAAGGCAGGATTGCAAAAATTTCCAGCCAAAGACCGACCACCCCTTTGTCATGCAGTATGAGTGGATAATGGCCAATCTGGCATTTAAAGATGGTTTTCAGGGTTTTCAAGATCGGGAATACCCTGGTTTCCATAAATAAACGGGCAACACTATGGCTAGAAATCCATTGACGTGACCTTTGTCTTGCTAAGAGTTGTATTAAAATTGGGAGATGAACTCACCCAGGTGTCGATTCCTGCAGATTGCGGTGGATCAACGAAATGAAAGAACACAAATGCTTCAAAAAGACACCAAATAAGATTGATTAGTGCATATATGGGGAACTAATCAACGAGATTATAGTGGATCATGTGATTTGGTGATAGTAAACGAAAGCGATCGGGAGAGGGTTTGGAGAGAGGCGAGTTGACTGTGGCCATCATACTGTCATAGTCCATTGTTTTGGTGCTGACTGATAAGGAGACACCTGGTTTCCAAGGAAACCAGAACTAGGTTGTGCTGGTCTTGTTCTGTGGTTCTGACATATTTCTGGAACATATGTTGCAACCCGGAAATGGAAAATGTTTGTCCAGCCAGTTTTTCTAAATGTTTGTCTGGCCATTAGTTTGAAAAATTTGATTTAAAAACTTAAATCTTCCTTGGCATTCATTTACAAAAAAAAAAAAAAAATTTACAATCTAGATTTAAAATCTACAGGCAGTTCCTTTGAAATTTACAGTGTGTTTACTGATGCTGTTAACAGTTTACAAGTCAGTCCAGACTTGCTTGCTCTAAATCTAGTGTGGACTTACCCACGAAGTTAAGATTGATCATTTTGTAATCTGAAGTAATAGAATAGAATCAACTTTAACAATATAATGTTAATTTTTATTTCTGAGGCTAATGAGAGGCAAGCTCATTCCTCTGGACTCATTACTCAATCCTATATTTAATAGTAATTACATTAAACTGGGTGTGCATGATTTCTCATACACAAAACTCTCCATACTATATCATTAGGAGTGGGCACGAGAGAAGAGCAGAGTACTCCTTTCCTGTGGGCAAAGCCTTGGCCTTGGCTTCCCGGGAAGTGGTCCACTGCTTGACAGTGGGAAGGGAAGCTGACCCAGACAAGAAATCATACTAGAAACGGGAAATCAGCAGACCAGTCTATGTGTGCAGTCTCCAAGTCTAGTGGCGCCGAGCAGTCTGCTTCTCAGTACAGACTTCGGGTGGCACCAAGCAGTCTGCTTCTCTGTACCGATCTAGACTTCCCGGCACCGGTCCCGACCTCCTGAGCTGTCCTCTGGGTACTTAAATGTACTGCTCGCCTTAGATGCCGGCCAGTCTGCTTCTTGATACAAACTTCTCTTCCTGGGACCTGTCCGATTTCTGGAGCTGTCCTCTCAGTACTGCTTGCCTCAGGCGCCGGGCAGGCGGCTTCTCGGTACAAACTTCTCTTCCCGGGACAGGTCCCAGCGTGAAGTAGGGTGACTTCCCGAGCTTCTGGCCCGGTACAAAAAATGCACTGCTCGCTCACCCCTAACTATCATCACTCAAGCCTTTTTTTTTTTTTTTTGCATTTTTTTTGTTTTTTTGGTTACAATTTTATCTTTGATTGTGCAATGCTACAACACAGCTGAGAAAATAGACATTTGGAAGGAAGGGGGTATATCTGCTACATGAATAGAATCAAGTTTAATATTATTACTAAAATGGATATATGCATGTCAGTATGACCCACAGTTAAAAAATCAAAGAGTGCATGATTTGTGATGGTAAGATAGGAATGCCGAATGGTACTAATTTTTCAGCCTGCTTTTTGGGTCGAGTTAACCTCCACCAGGAGATTGAAAGACAGAGACCGTAACCAGCAGGAGTAAATACAATGTTGATGTATGCTTCTACATGAATTATGATGTCAGCTTGGATTATTATGGATAGTGATGCAGTTTACTCTATTGGCAAATAGCTAAAAGAATGAAGATTACTGAAAACTTACTCAGATGTATTTTTTATCAACAGATCATCCACAATGCCGGAACTTCAGGTTGATGTCACTGTTGCAAACAGATTTATTTCTAGTCTCAGCAAATCTCTTCAAGCACTCTGTCATGGGTGCATGGACTTCGACAGTGGTATTGAAATTGTTGGATATATCAATATCAATATTGACAGTGGAAGCAAAGTAGACTATGTATTGAATGAAAAAGTTCTGAAGAGTACAACAAATTCAATGACATTTGTGAGCAACAGTTTCTTAGCAAAGAAGGAACAGCCAAAACAAATGCGTGATGGGAGTTGTTCTCCAGTGCCAGAGTTGCAAGTACATTCCTCTCCTTACCCTCCCCACCCACAGGGAGCTCACATGGGGTCACAGTATCACAGATTTGCTCATCAATTTTCTCCACACCCTCGTGCTATGCGAGGCTCACAAAAACGTTCTTGGACAGGTGATTGGAGAATGAATGCCAAAAGGCAAAGATTGCATATGGCTGGAGCATTACATCATGGAGGACAACATTCTCAATCCACAGCTCAGACAACAGCAGAATTGGGATTTAAGCAGCCTCAGATTCCCACTGCCACTGAAACTGGCGCTAGTGACAGTAATCAGCAATTAGTCAATGTGAAAAAAGAACTAGAAGCTGATAATGGAACACAACAATCAGAACATTCCACTTCCCAGGATGAGCCATTCAGCAGTGGGAAGCAAGAAACTTCCTCAGACATTCTTAGTAAAATCAAATCAGATCCAGATGCAGTACCATCAAATGATGACCCCGGTACCTCAGAAGAAAATGCAACACGTGATGACACCAAAGAAAGTTTTTTGCTACCTCAAACTACGCAAGATCCTCAACAATCAGAGCAAGAGTCAACGGACAGAGATATTGGAGGAGAGACAAGTGAACAGTTTTTATCAGATCCGACTGGTGAAGAGACAGATGATCAAAGTGCATCTGGTAATGTTACCATGACAGAGTCGAGTGATGTGCCTTATGATAGTGAGCAAGGAGGATCAGATATGCCTGAGGAGTTTGCTCAGGGAGCTGATGAGGGGTCATATAGTCAGTCAGCATACTCAGATCTTGGTGAAGGTTCTAGCGATGCTGGCCAGTTTGAAGTTATTGAAATTGATGATGAAGATGAAGATGTCCAAGCAATGTTGAACGATCCACGTGAGTATACTTTTTATTACTCCAGTTCGGTATGCCAGTCTTACTTCTTTCATGAACATGTCAGAGTATCTGCTGTCTAATTTCGTACTTGAAAATTTAATCTGTCAAGCTAGAAGTTGGTGCAAAGCAAATAAAAATAAATTGATAGGCTGAATTGCTAAAACAGTACAGGTCAGAATTATTATAACTATTTACAGTCTTGTTCGAAAGTAGATTGTGTTCATCTGTCCTTCTCAAGTTACAATTAATTTGCAACATTATCGATAAGACCAAATACAATTCCACTCACTATTTTATTTTTAACGCGATTTTGAAAGTACTATAGCTAGACAATTTCAGCCCTCGTGTCTGATTTGATGTGTCCATTAGGATTAGAGAAAGATAAATGTTATCATGGAAATGCTTTTCTAATGGATTTTTTAGCCCTTTAAAAATGTCAGTTTGCTGAAGTACATAAAAATACTCATTTTCAGAGACTTTGTTTCAAACTTGACACAGTTGTCTATGCCAGGGATGGGCAGTTTTGTTTTTTCTCAAAAGAGGTTCATGAAAAATTTCATCAGAGTTGAAGGGCTGAACCAACAACCACTTGAAGTTACCTATGTTTGGGTATTAATCTTCTCTAGGTGTAAGTAAGGAGCATTAAATGATATAATTATAAATTTAATTCTGCTAATGGTTATCAAATTATAATTAATTATATTCTTTCACAACTAACCACAGAAAGAAGAGAGATTAAACAGCTTTCATAGGAGTTTTTTAAACACAAGTCAAACGGATACTGTTCTGCAACTTGTAGTGTATGCTTTCATGTGACCTTCGATGTTAGTATTTTGGATGATTAAACTGAATGTTTCTCAAAGAAACCATGTTTATTGTTTCGAATGCTCTGCAATTGGAAGCAGAAGAATTAAAACAAAGTGCTCCACTCTATTGAACATAACAGTTTGGATCAGGCAGTCACAAATTTATTATTCAGTTATTGAAATTTATTATCACCCGTCAGAATAATGTCAAATATAATAAGCATTTTGCAGACTTATGTTAATAATAATACAAACATAGTTCTGTATGCACCAGTTTTGTGTGCCAAATTTCAGATGGATGCATTTCAGCAGTTTTTGAGTCCATAGACCTTTAATAGGTTATGTTATATGTATAGATTTAAACAAAGGAGTGTTCTATATGAAGATGAAGGGAAAAGATTGGAGAATACAGCAAAGTAAGAGTTAAGAGGGAATGTTTGTGAGGCAATTGGATTATTAACCCTTTTTTGATCATATCTACAAACTGCATAAGATCTAGATCTGTTTTATATCATATTCACTTTAGGTCATCTGTTGGGGAATAGATCAAAGACCCAACTGTCACTGTCATTATTTCTCAATACTTCATGCTATGAATTACCATTTCCAGCGTCGTGGTTAGTCTTCTAGGGCAATTGGAAAATCCAGCTGTGGAAGGGATGGGCATGATAATTTTTGCAACATCATCACTTTTAATTGGCAACTGACAATCAGGGCTTTGGAAGGATTTGGGCGACTATATTTGCAGAATTTCATTGCCAGAACTGTTTTTTTCCAATATCATTTAAACAAACAATTTTAAGTGATTCCTGTGGTCACCAGGGGAACTGACAGGTTGTCTATATGTCTGATATTTTACAAAGCTGATGTATTGAGGAAATGTAGCCAAAGAGTTAAAAAAAAAAATATCCATGGATTGTATTTACTGCATAGTTCCCTCTGCAGCGTGCCAAGTAACAGTGCTTGAAGGTTCATTCAGATTTTTGGAAGTGGAAGAAATAGTGTCATTGAGTTTTAATATGACTGTCATGTGATTTAAATCATGTGATTGTGATCACCATATGGCTCTGCTCTTTAAACACTGTGAGTTGTCACATGGTAGAGGCATCCTGTTCCTTTGTGTACGTTGTGTAACACACTATTGGTGTAGTGCAGTTCATGAATGTTATCGTAGCTGTAGTGTGCATCTCATGACAAGGGTGTCCGAGCAAGGGGAATTAACTTTCGATGCAGCTCGATTGAAAAGACAGGTTGTGCCCCATTTTGTCCCAGTTTACATGGAAATTCTGAATGAGTAATTTGCAGTCATATTTGTTAATTAGACAGGAGTATCTGAATAAGACATGATGCACAGGTGGATGAGAAGGCAAATTCTAAAAAGACCTTTATTGAAGTTAGGAATTAATGACAGCCAAAAGAAATCCTGATGTGAATAGACACTTAACAATTGTTGGATATGACTAGGCAACTGAGAATGATGAAAACCTTTAATGTTTTGCATCAGAAGCATATAGATGTGTCAAAATGAAACTTAGAAAAGGACTCATTTGGCATCTAAATTTTTCTTGTGTAAAAGGACAAAATCTTTTTAGATCAATGTTGTCTTGGACGTGAATGTTGTTTCTGACATTCTTATTTCGTTTATTGTTGGGTTTGAATGATGACATTTACTCATTTAGGCTTAAAAACAGCTAAGAAACTTCAATAACAAAATACAAATTACTTTAAAATACATTTTTTGTCCATCGTTGTCCAAAGTATGTTTGCACCTTCAAACTTTTGCTTTTGATTATTGATTTTTCTTTCTCATGTTCATGAAAAAGTAAGGTTGGCATTCCAGTATTTGCTATTAATAATTATCTACTTAAGGTTAACAACTTAGTTTTGTCATAATATCTCTTGAAATATCAGTTTTGACTAACTTTTAAATTAAGAGCAGTGGATGTTAAGACGGTAGTGTCAGTTAATAAATTGTTCAAAACAATAAATTGCTACAGTCAGTGAATGACATCTGCATGCATCAAAATTTCAGAATGCAGAGAGATAAGTTTTACTATTAGACTGTTGTATTATTCAAAGTTAATGTTTCAGAGGTCCTAAAATATATTGCCAGCTTGGGTAGTATTTTCCAACATAACAAGCAAAAAGCTTTTTTATCTTGCAAAGAAGTGAAAGCAAAGCTTGAGTTTATGACACAGTTGGTAGAAAGTACAGTTTTAGCCAAATCACCACTGATGATGTGATTTAATGTTATAAGTTGAATGCTCATGTCGTGATGTGAAACTGTCCAAAATTACGTCCATGGCTGTGCATTTGAGTAAAATAGTTGACAGTTGACTGCAATTTTAGGATTTTCTTCTAAATCCTTGCATGATTATCAACAAGACCAGTGATAAACAGTACCAGTTTTTACTAGAATGTCAGATTATAATTCCAATGTAATTGTTGTATTGTTACATGTTTCATGTATATTGTATGTGCATGTTTAAATTATAGAAATTCCAACTGTTTTAAAGGTTGAGGAAGATTTTTTTCTCCTTAAATGACATGAAGATTTTGTGGCTTTTGATTTCTCATTGTATATTTATTAATTTTATTAACACTGAGATTTCTGAAATGTCTCATGAGATTTGCTGCACGAAACTCTGTTTCTTATAGTGAGCAGCTCCAGAACAAAATGTGAGATATTTTCAATGTTCAACCGTTTAAATGTGTAATATATCCAGCTATTCTATGCCACCACTGTTCAAGAGGCTGTTGGTCATAATTTATTTTTGATAAAAAGTTGTCAAGGAACATTTATATTCATCAGGCTAAACAAATTTCACCATTGCATACAGTTTGTGGTCACTCATGGAATAAAAGCAAATTTATGTTGTTGTTATGGATGAACTAGTATTAGTCGGCAGAAATATAATTAGGTGGATTTTTGTTCCATTTTGTTTTGAGATATTTTCTTTTTAATCCATTCTTACTTGTTTGAAATAAAGGATATTTTTATATTATAAGCTCAGTATTTACTGAATGTTTGAAGGTTTGTATGTTGTCAAAGACCATGTTGTCCATGTACCATAACTTGAGGAG
This sequence comes from Peronia verruculata, assembly GCA_038406235.1. Classification (NCBI taxonomy): domain Eukaryota; kingdom Metazoa; phylum Mollusca; class Gastropoda; order Systellommatophora; family Onchidiidae; genus Peronia; species Peronia verruculata. The sequence continues at coordinate 9,354 of JBCAUA010115231.1, forward strand.
GGGATGACGAGCTTATGATTTCAAGTGACATGAATGTTGAAGGAATTGTATTTCTGGTCCCTTGCAATTTGGTGAGGAAACGGTGGCTTTTACAATATTATTATTATGTGTGTGATTTGAATTATACAGTCAATCATTGCTGTTGAGTGACTTGATTTTTTAAAAAAATTTTTATTATTATTTGAATGATGGTATATGTAGTGATGTACATGATTGTAGATGTGATATACATTTTGTTGCCCTGAAGAAGGACCAAGTTGGTCTGAAAATTTGGCTTACCTTCGATTCAACATCTAGAAGTTATTTTTATAAGTGTTATTTGCTTTTTTCAAATTTTTTTCTAAATTGTTGTGTTAGTTGCCGGTTGGGCAGTCTTTTTCTATTTTATAAAATGATTGTAGATGTGATGATTATGAAACTCACTCTGAAGTTTATTGCGTATGTGTCCATATGTTTATGCTGTGCTGTTCCTGTACTGGATCCATGAAGGAGTTTGAGCGTATTATTTTTTCAAATGTTATGTACATTTAGCAGAATAATCTTGATTCTGTAGAGATGTTTTTAACAGTTATGCATTTGTGCCTGAAATTTTCTGTGAACAGGTCTTACCTTTTTTTTGTGGAGTGTTAATATGTCGGAAAGTTTTTTTTTTTTTTTGTATTCTTTATATTATGTTTTTTTTTTTTTTTTTGTCTCATTGTGGTGGCTCAAGACTCTGATGGTATTACAAAAGAAACCATGTCACTGACTTTAAATTGTCAGAGTTCCTTTGCCTTCAGATTTTCAGGGAGAAAATTTCATGCTTTGTGTTCTTAAGTCTCGCTCCTATTCTCCCTCTTTTTTTATTTTTAATCATTAGGTTTGCTCATTCCTGTATGCTCTTCACTAGGTTTGCTGACTCCTGTGCTCTGAAGAATACCATTTTTATGTTCACTCAAATGATAGTTGTTCGTTGGAGTGGAAGTTGAACTATACTACCACATTCCATGTCTGGTGCTCTTTTGGATTATTTTTGAAGGGGGATTAAAAACTACAGTGACGTGGTGCTGATGAGGATTGTTGTCAGAAAGCTAATGGGTAAATTCAGTTGGACAAAATAAAAAAGCCATGAAAAATAATACTTCATGCTGGAATGGCCTGAAAGGTAGCGAAAAGAGTTATGATTATTCCTTAATATTCTGTAAAACCATTTCTCAGAAAGTCCTCAGGATTACGTACATGTAGTGGTATTTGTTTGCTGTTAGGAATTATTCTTTTCTCTCAAGTTGTCTCAGGGGATTCCTTTTCAAATTAATTTTATCAATTAATGATCTGCACAAGTTTAGTAATTTTAATATTCTGACATTGTCATGGTTCCTCCTAATTGTTATTATTTTTTTCATTTGTCATTAAGATGCACTTCACATTGAAAGCTTTTTTGTGAGTGATTGATGTAGCATTGTGGATACAGTCCAAGTTCAGTAGATCTTCATGCATTTGAAACCTGTGCTCAAAAATGCAAATTGTCATTGGATATCACAATACTTGTCTTGTAGTGTCTCTCTGCTGACTGGAAGAATACATCATTATGGAGGTTGATTCATTAGAAACCACTGTGACAAATGTTTGCTTTGCTCTGTTAATTTGAGACAAGCATTATCTGTCATGCTGTAATCATTCATCTCTTTATGATTTGAAAATTTCAGTTAACTAGTTCTTGTCATGAGCTGCCGAATAATTTAACGGAATCAATGAAAAAGAACCAGACAGTGTGCTCGATTGAGAATGTCATTGTACCTTTATACAGTAGAGTGGAAACATATGGCTGAAATTGTGCCCTGTACCACAGATGTGTTCATTTTGTTACTGTTATCATAATTCACAATAGCAAGTTGTTATGTCAAAATTGTTGGAAAGAGCCAAACTTTTATTATATAGCATCGAGGGTGATTAAGTTGTTGATGTGTTTTCGCAGTTCTTTGTCATTGCTCATGACAATAAAATATGTTTTTATTGCAGATGGGGCATCATCAGCTGTTGCTCTTGGTTTAGACACCTCAGGTCCCCATCCGCATCTAAATATTAGGTGTAATTCATCTCTCAACACTACAGCATCTAGAATGGCAGGAAAGAGGAATGAACTTAAGGAACCCTATTTCATTTTAGATGACACTAATCAGTTGTATTCTTGTACTGCTTGTGGTAAGCAGTACAGGTCGTCATCTGGTGCTCGACTCCATTATAAAATCAAACATTGTGGTTATTTTGATCACTATTGCCAGATATGTGGGAAAGGATTCCAACAAAAATCCCATCTGAAGTCTCATATGTCTTTGCATATGCAGCGGAAGGATTTTAAGTGTACTATATGTGGAGCTCTGTATGCGCATAAAACGTCTTTGACTGCCCATCAAAAACTGCTGCATGGTGTTTTTCAGAATCTTGAGATATAGAAAGCATTCAAGAGTTTGTATTTTTATCCAAGCTTCCAATATGTTAACCCTTGTTCTGTGCAAAAATTGGTTGTGAGAAATAGATATGAGCTGACGTCTAGTTACATCTTTCAAGGCTGGAAATGTCAAAACTGTTCTTGTTCTGGGAGGATAAGAATGCGCAGATGGACAGTTATATTTGCACATCTTGACCGTTGGTGTACTTGGGAATGCCGGTATGATATCCACTGATCACAGATTCATGACACTGGAAAATGTAGTGTTTTCCCATATCAAGTTTATAGAATATGAACTGGAGCAATCTGATCTGGTTCCCAATCTGATACAGTTAGACCCTGCGTTTTTAAGGCTTGCCTTATTGTTTAGGCTTACTTTTGTTTTGTGAGTCATTTTTCTTTAATGAAATGTTCCTCTGGCTGCAGAGTGAGTGGAGGAATGTTTTGATTTGTGAAGGTATTGATGTTGGAAGAAATAGTCAAATGAACCATTTTCAGTTGCCCACTTTCTATTGATTTGTTGCTGTCTATTATAGGTCTATTGTTCCTTGTCTATAAAATCAGAAGTGATCTCTGCTGCTGGGTTTTGTCACTTGATTCACTGGTGAACCAAAAAAAAAGATGATACATCATTTCACATTATTATCCCCTTTCCACTTGTTCACTTCCTCAGTATCATTGGGACTTAGTATCACAAGAAAAGCAACAGGAAATTTAGCACAAAGTTTGAAATTCAAGTTAATAGTTTGATTCGCAGATATTTGAGTGAATTGTCGAAATTTAAGGGTAATGGCTGTGGATGGAAAAATTTGTTTTATTCCATTTTTTACAAAGACTGATTGATGAAAAACTATTTTCAAAAAGAAGAGCTGAAGTGATAGTTTCAGGTGTATGATAAATAGGTTAGAAAACATTTAAGGAGGCGAAATTCCAATATATTAATCTGAGATTGATGAAATTAATGGTGATGTTCAGCTTGCCGTCAAGAGAATTATCCCTATGGTGCAGTTTAACTCATCTGAGATCATTGCCAAGGTGAATTTATGAGCATCTGTAGAAGTCAGCAAAGGGAATGAGTTTAAATGTGCTGTCCCATAGTTTGGGAATTGACTGTATTCTTTATTGTGACATGTGTTTATCAAAAAAGTATGTTGTCATTTCTAGAGGTAAAAGAAATAGTAAGTACATTTAGGGCACATATTGCACATGTATCTGGCTGAGATTGTCGGTGTCCTTGTTGCCATGTTTATTGAGTTTTTTATTCATTTTTGTTGTTGTTGTTGTTAGCTTGCTATTTTCCTTTATTTTTCAGTTCATATAGTATTGTATAGAAGCAAAAACAAGCAAAATCAGAGCCAAGATCCAACCGGGATGTTTTAAGAATGAACCTTTTCCCTGAAAAAGAAAACATTATATTTGAGAAGCTACTTTGTTGCGTTTTAATAAGTGTTTGTAATTTGTTGAGTTTGTATAACAAAAGTGTATTTGGAAAAGTGAGTTACTTCTTTATTCCTTCGCCCAGCATCGAATTGTTGCTTTCATCGACATTCGCGTTAGTATCCTGTTTGCCAAACATCTCTTCCACTCATAATACATCATGTCACATTTGCTCAACTAAGTGGAGCTGCCTCTACTTCAGTCACAACACCGTGGTGTCACGTAGAAGTGAAAAAAGAGGAGAATATTATATATTTTTAACTATCATGCAACACGATAGAAAGTTTCAACTATTTGAGTTGAAATTTTGCCTTCGGATATCAGTTTGCATAGTTTTATGACTTGCTGATTTTGAGGGGGATCGCTCCACACAGTGAATCCAATATCCTACACAATATGTACTCTAGACACAACAGAAGAGTTGTAAGTCATGTCATTGGTTCCGGCCGAAAGAGAAGATCTGTTCTATGAAAGATGTAATTTTTTATACATCTGTGTCACAGGACTTTCAGTTTTGTTATGGGGACAAAGGAATAACACAGCTGCCGCAAATTGTGGATCCTCTCTAAGCGTATGTGGTATATCAAAGATTAGAAAAGTAAGTACTCAATGTTTATTTGTTTATCTTTTGGTTTAAAGCATTTTTAGAGATAATCCAAACACTTGTGTTTTAGATGTGTCAGTCAATAACTTATACATTGTGGTGATGAGGTTGTCAGGGAAGTTTTCTTCTCCATTCTATATATTATTTGTCTCGCAGCCAGTCAGAATGAGACATAGTTCAATTTTTCACCATGTGGAGTTTTTGGTATCATGTAACAGCTTACCCTTTCATACCCTTTCAGTGGGAAAAAAAAAAAAGTTTTGAGCTAGTTAGAGATATCTGCTGTTTAAACTCAACATAATTTTGAGTACTAATAACTGAGACACTGTTTAGCAGAATATTTGGTGTCTGAAAAGAAAGATGTGAATCCATAAATCATGAATAATATCTGTTTGTGAAAGGGCATGTTTAAAAGGTTGGCGGTTGTCTCTCTGAAGTAATAGAATATGTTTTTGCACCCAGAGCAAATGAGTCGCAAGTCGCTCCGGGCGATTGCAAGTTAGCCGTTTTAACTTTTTTCCAACTCAGATACCAAAATTTTCTTTTCAGGTTAGAAAATGTTGAATTTTCATTATGTGGAAAACATGTAAGAAAAAATGTAGGTACGGTGGTCGGGATATGGTCAAAAACTGTCATAACTTGAAATCTTTTCAATCGACATATATATTCCAGGGATCTTCATGATGTTGAAACTTTGCATTTGTGCTCTCCGATCACAACTCAGGATGCTAAATTGATAGGATTTATTGTGTGCATGTTGTGTACAAAATCTTTTCTTTTTTTCTGACTTTTGTATGTGCAAATGTTGTTTTACTGCTTTTCTTATTTATTGGTAATACATTTCGTGAAGTCCTTTCTTACCTTCTAATTATTTTTCTTGACAAGATAATGATTGTTCTCAGTGTACTCCGAGCATAAGACAATAAACATATCTATAATGTCCATATTTTTTAAAATAATTTCTTGATTAAAAAAAAAATTAAAATAAGATGGCATATTTAATGGGAGTTCATCATGACCAACCTATTTCTTTCCTTTTGCCAGACAAAGGGGTATTGAAGAAGTATGTTATGGTTAAAAAAGAAAAAGAGGGAAAAAAATCACGTTTGCATTATTTGCTTAAAAGATGAACCATCGAAAATTCAGAAACATCCCCTATCAATGTCTCCCCCCTGTGCAAGCAAAGAAAACAAAACATTTTTTTTCCCCCACATTGTTGTACTTGAAATTTTTGGTGACTAATGTTTCGAAAATGATACGAAGTAAAATGATTTTTTTTTCTTCCTTACATTTTCTCATCACATCTTATTTGGCATAGGGAAGTAAAAGGACTTGTCACAATTATCTCCCATCGATTCAGCCATGTGATTGTCTTATTTAGTAGTAGATACTGCAGTATTCTGTCGATTGAAACATTTTGATTTTCTGCTTATGTCATCAAATAGGGCAATGCAGGATATCCTTGTTAAAATTGCATACAGTGCAGTGAAATATAAGGTCACTAGATACATTTCTTACCTTGGCAACTGGTAATGAATATGGTAATTTCTGGATTTGGACAGTGTTTGTCTTGCGCTCATAGCACATTTTATAACACAAAGTAGCTAGCGGGGCTTTTTGACAATATGTGCCGTTCTGGATTATAGTATTATGTTAATTTTTATGAGGAGCTGACAGTCGTCCGTGGCAGAATGGATTAGTGACTAGATTGATATTCCAGTGAACCAGGGTTCAAACCTCACCCATGCATTTTTCTTTTTTTAGTAATAAAAATTTAATGTGTGTGTATTTGACATGGCGTTTGTGTTGATATATGTACAGTTTTGAGGAATTAATTGAAGGTGATGTGTCAGTCGCTTTTCTTTGATACATCTTGCGTATGTTATCCACTGAGAGTGAAGGGTTCATCTCCAACTCCAACGCGTCCACATCTGTAGATCTGTAATATATGTACTTTCATTTCTGTTCCTTGTAATGTGTGTGTCTTTTTTTTTTTTTTTTTGAAGGTGTAGTTGAAGGCGATGTACTGTTCTGTAGAACGGGGTGATCTGGATCTAGATCTCGCTCAAACATTTAAAAAAAAAAAAAAAAGATCATCAAGCTTGATGATAAAACTAGACCATCATTTACTGATTAGCATATTTTCAGCTAAAAGTATTTAAAGCTGCATGCACATGCCTCCCACCCCCTCCCAAAGGAACATGACACCTACATGAAACTTCATGGCTACGTGATAATGACCTGTACTGAATAAATCCGGCTAGACTTTGAGATTATACGAGCCTAAGTCCGGCTAGCCATGGCCTTTATAAAAGTGTTTTAACACTAAGACGACTGTCTATTGCTAACCAGTGAAATATACACCAAAAAAAAAAAAGACAAAGAAAAAAAAAAAACCCTAAGAGCTGGATGTTGATCAAACTGGTGATCCGGGTGCCAGCTTGTATGTTCTGCTGATCTCTTTTCGTGATTTGTGCTCATAACACTTAATCATGACACCAAGATTTAATTGTTTAAACATTCTTCAGTTGTCAGCTTTCATGTGAATGCGAGGTAAAAAATCTTGTTGTGAAGAGTGCTTCCGAAGTTCCTTTGTCTTCCTTTTATAATGTAAGATAGCAAATATAGTCAACTTTATGTTGTTCTTGTAGTAGGTGGTAGGCATCTATTACATGTGGAAAATAGTTTGAGATGCGATACATGATGAAATCAGGCTCTCATCAGATTTTGAGTACGTGGAGTTATTGGTATCACTGTGAAAATTATTCATTTCCGCTATTGTGTGAAAAGTTTTTTATTCAACCACAAGTAGAAGTTGGTATATGGCAATTAGAAATTATGGAAGGTGACCTCTTGGTGCAGATGAATTTAGTGAGATAATGGCTGGTCAGTTCATTTTATCCTTATTAATCTTTTTTGGACCATGCCACTAAATTAACATTTTTTTTGGCTTTTACTCAATCTCTCCCAGCAGAGTTAACTCTGAGGTTCATTTTTTGATATAGAAGGATTCTGTGAAGAGGTAAAAAATTTGTTGTACGTGATTTCTCTGGTCACCTCAATTTGATAAGTGACTGATTTCCTTGTGTCGCATCTCATAATGGATTGCTTTGATCTCAAAATGATTTATCACTTCAGCTTGCTGTAAACATTTTTTGTTTCAGCATTTCCGGCACAGGAATTTCTGAGACAGGCTGTACTGCTTAGCAATCAGAGATATAGTCTTCACCCTAAACGTAAGCCCATGTACCACAAGGCCGAAGATGAATCTAGGGTTCCTAGGAAAAAGACCCAAGCAGATTACGCCAGAGCATACCGTCAGAGAATTAAAGATAACAAAGAACTTTCCAGGCTGCATAGAGAGCGGGAAAGAATCCGTGTGGCTCGGTATAGGGAGAAGAAGAAGATAGAGAAGGTGCACACAAACCTGTGATATCTAAGACATGCAGAGAGACACACAAAGAAAGAGAAAGACATATTGAATGAAACAGCAGGCTCAGCAAGCCAACACAAACCATCTCCAAAGTGCTATCCAGCCTTTCAGACTTGATTTTCCTCTGCAGCTTATCCCTATGTAGATGTTTATTGTGTACCCAAATCAAATTGGTGTGACACATGTTTTTCACAACAATGGCAAGGCCAGTAGTTGGATCCGTGAACAGTGAATACCACACCCTGGAAAAACTTATTTTATTTCTTTGTCTCTTTTTTGTGAACTTGGTATTTTAACTAGTTGTTTCATTTTCATCTAAATCGATATGTTGATTTAAAAAAAAAAAATGCATCATCTGCTTTAATAATTGTCTAGGTGGCAGACTTAACATATGGCTTAGCGTATGTCTAAATTGTATGCAGTGTGGTGCCACTTGCTTCCAAGTTATGGACAGGTTCAGTTGATCAGTGGTTCGTTGTGTTTTGTTGTTTATACTTAAAAAAATAAAATTATTGATTTCACCATTATGGCTTGTTGGGATAAGTGTTTTAGTAAAATGAATTTTGAATTTTACTGTTATAAAGAAGAACACAATTTGCCATCTGAAGTCAGCGTGCTTCTGATATATTGAAGCAGAATAATCTACTTCCTGTATTAAGTTGTGGCACAGATATGAAATGTTTGTAAGGCATTCCTTTTTTTTTTTTTACAATTTAGTTTCCATCTTTGTTATGTCATACCTGTAGAAAAGTTGTAAAGTTCCACTCTTATTCTGTCATACAGTATATTTGGTGATTGTCACATTTACAGTTGCCCTCTCTTTGTAATCTCTGCTTCATATAGGATCTTTCCAGGGATACTCTGGGAGGGATAAATAATGTAGGGCATGAAAACTCGTGTGTGTGTTTGTATCTCAAAGGGATATAGGGAGATCATCTTATGAAGGCAATATTTTTTACTTTGCTTGCTTTCAATGATCAAGCTTGACAAATTCATCATCTTTGAAGCCACAAAACTGTGCTTTTCTGCTGATAAAATGCTCAATATTCTTTATGGCCATAAAATTTGAACTCGTCCGCTGACATTTCATTACTTTTTAACCCAAAGGGGTACCCAAACTCTGAGCCAGACACTTGCATATATTATGTAAAATATTGTATTGGTATGTATTCTAGTCAAAAGTAAAGATTTTTAATTTCAGCCAGCAGTGAAACCCTTAAATCTTGCTGACTCAAAACATTTACACATAATCTTCATGTGTGTTGGGATAAAAATGATTTATGCCATGTTAATAAGTTTGTGACCTAAACTGTAGGTATCTGGATGGCTAAACCAAATGAACTAGTTAGAAGATTTGTTCTGAATATGATGTTGAATGAAATGGTATACTTATTCAAAGTATGTATTTCAGTGCCATCTTTGGGGTGAAAGAACATTCTTTGACTTTCCACAAGTTCATGAGTTTTGGTTTTAGACAGAGTTTACTTGACTCTGCTGGAGTTAATTCTTCTGTAAGGAATGTTTGTTTCATAGTGTTAGCTTCAACTGGTGACGCAATTGCAGATCCATAGTGGTGATTTTAATAAATAAAGCACAGATGTGAGAATTCAGAAGCATATGTCTTGTCAGTGACAGTATCATACTGTATGGATTGCTTTGCTTTGAATATGTAGATAACTGTGATATTGTTTTGATGCTTGTATTGTATGCTTCATGATAGTGTAACATGAAAATGAGACACAACACTGTGAAATCAGGCGCTCATCAAACTGAGGCGACTGAGAAATCACATATTTTTGAACAGCATATGAATTTTCAACACATTTTTTCATATTCACAGAACCCTCTACATCTATCTAAAAATACATTTCAGGGTCAAATTTGCTGAAAATTGAAATTGATTAAGCAAAAGCTCAAAAATTGTAAATTTAGGGCCTAGGCCTAATAATAAGGATTAATAAGGATTTATAAAAATGATCTGCCATTTTCTCACTAAGTTCAGCTGCTGTAACAGGCCACCCTCATTGTCTTTATTTGCCACTATCTCAACCTCTAACGTATATAGAACGTAACGTACAGCTCGAGATAACCTCCATCAGGAGGTTGAAAGACATATATAGAATGTAACTTCTAAAGGTAGAACAAAAATATTTTCTGTCACAGAAAGGTAAATGAATAATCTTCACGGTGATGCCAATAATTCCATATGCTCAAATTTTGACAAGTGCCTGATTTCATCGTCTTGTGTCTCAAATGGGAAATACATATATGTTTAATTGGATGTCAGGGAGTTTACAGAACACTAGTTATCAATTTCTGTTTATCTTATGACTGTGAAAGGAGGTATTCTGTCCTGACTTAAAAAGAAAAACTGTCTGATTAGTCGTGAATAATATTTGTTTAGCCAAAAATATGTGATTAAGGCTGTCTTGTTTGTTTCAGAATGGAATGTAAATTCGCCACACTCATGTGGACAAATGGATTTAGGCCAAAAGAGAAGGTCTCACCCCTCATCACATATGGAAACTATTCAGTCTTCAAGTTCGCAGTATGCCTCATCTACTAGTGATGATTGTCAGTCTCAGAGTCGCTTTTATGCCTCATCTACTACTGATGTTTATCAATCTCAGAGTCAGTTTTTCTCCCAAACATTTCAGGAGAATGGTTCAGTGATTTATAACTGCAATATTTGCAATGAAGAAGTAGGAAATAGTTTATTGCTTCAGCGACACATGAATACTTATCATCAGCATCAGAGAGTACTGCCATTTTCATGCCCAGTTTGTGGACAGGGATTCTTGACGAGTACTAGCATGAAACGCCATAAAGATCTTCATTCAGCAGGACGAAAATTTCTGTGTGAAGTGTGTGGAAGCAAATTTCTCTACAAACATCACTTGAAGCGACATGAACTGACAGTCCATAATTTATCACGCTGTAAAAAATGTCAAACTCTGCTTCATGCCAGAGATTTAAATAATCATGCCCTGAATTGCGCTGGTTATAAGTGAATACTGAAAGTATTGATGGTGCTCAGCAAGTGTAGTTGTTCATATGCTATTTCTTTATGTTCCGATGTTTCCAGTAGGGTTCGGGGTTATTTTGATGTACAGAATTTGTGAGGCATGTCAATGAAGTTTTGTAGGCTGCGGCTTCAGCTTTGGCCTTTTTGTATTTCAGAGAAGGCTAGGACTAGAGGACACAGATTGGGAACTGGTAACTCAGCTGAATTGTTCAGGGAAATACCAGCAGTGTCTGCTTCAGGCAGTTGGGAACCCACAGCCCAAAAAGCTGCACAGAATCAGTATTCATTTTGCACTCTCTGCAATGTATCTTTGAGCAATGCAAGTCTTTACCAGAGACATGTGAATGAATATCATAGAGAGGCCAATCTTCTTCCATTTACTTGCAAGCTTTGCCATCATGGATTTTGCACTTTGAGTGGTTTGCGCTACCATGAAAAGACGCATGGGGAGCCACAGTTCAGTTGTTTCATCTGTGATGCCAAATTAAAGCACAAATGCAGCATCCGTCGTCATATGGAAGCAGTTCATCTACTGAAGGAATGCAGATATTGTGAATCCTATTTTAAGCAAGGGTCAGAATTTAATCAACATATTATATCATGCACCTCTGGGAAGTAGTGGCCACTGAGTTTGAGAAAAGCTTTACTGCTCATTAGCTGAGGATGCAGGAGAAAGACATAGAGTTTGTCACTATTTCATAGAGTCAGACTATTGTTTCTGATTTGTGGAAAATGACTTGTAAGCTCAAGTTATTGTGTAAACTTTTCCATCATCCTACTCCTAGTTCTCATACATACATATGTAAAAGCAATATGGAAGCAGGAAAGGGGTATTTTAGTTTGTTTGCTGGTTTAGTTTTTCTAAATATCAAAGACTTCTACCCCTGATCTAGAAAGAGGGTAATACACACAAAGAAATCACCATCATCACTTACAAAAAACTGACATCTAGGTCACATGTCATGACTTTTGTGTGCTTGAATAAAATGCCTATGCCTATAGACAATTAGACATGTTGCCATTTTAGATTTTTTTTTAGATAAAAAATTTTGTACCACATGCATGAAAATAAAAGAAAGTAATTTTCTTTTCTGCATGTATATGCTCGTTTAAAGTTTGATACAGCAATTTTTGTATAATGTGGAAAATCCTGCGACATTAGGACAGATGTACAATTTCTATAGCCCTTTTTAAAAAAAAAAAAATCATTAAATGCACCTGGTGAGAGCACTTTATTCAGAATGTATGGAATGACAGTTTTTTTGTTTCTAAGACTTCACCCCTGAGATATTCCGAAGATGGCTCTGAAAAGTGGTGTAAGTAGAAAAGAAAACTGCTACTGTTCCTGCCATGTTCAGCACTGTTGAGATAGAACAGCAGAGAACAGCTGAAAGTCATTCATGGTTGCAGTCAAAATTGCAACTGCTTTGCCAGAAACTTTGCATTCTTCTAATGTGATATACCATTTGAAGTCTTAGTGGATAAAATTTAGGGACTTTATTTACTCTTTTTTTCTCATAGATTTAAATGGTTAGTAGGAAATTACAAATTTTCCATGAAGTCTTCTGAAAACGGGGGAATATTATAGAACAATTCCTTAAGATAATTTTTTTCCTCAGCATTTGTGCTAAATGTCAAGGTGATTGCTCCATAAATTGAAAAAAGCCCTAAAATAAAACAAGGTTTTGAAATTTTTTTCAAAGGAAAATATAGTTTGAACAAGTTTTCAGCCCAGTTGTCAGCCTTGAAACAGTGGGCCTTTTCCTCAGTTTATGGAATAGTTTTTGCCCATTCTGGGGCCTCTGTTCACAGTTCTATGTGTTGTTCTTTTACATTCCTGTTTCCGCTGGATTACTTTGATAATCTGAAATTGTGAGGGATGTCAATGAAGTTTCATAGGCTGCGGCTTCAGCTTTGGCCTTTTTTTATTTCAGAGAAGGCTAGGACTAGAAGACACAGATTGGGAACTGGTAACTCAGCTGAATTGTTCAGGGAAATACCAGCAGTGTCTGCTTCAGGCAGTTGGGAACCCACAGCCCAAAAAGCTGCACAGAATCAGTATTCATTTTGCACTCTCTGCAATGTATCTTTGAGCAATGCAAGTCTTTACCAGAGACATGTGAATGAATATCATAGAGAGGCCAATCTTCTTCCATTTACTTGCAAGCTTTGCCATCATGGATTTTGCACTTTGAGTGGTTTGCGCTACCACGAAAGGACGCATGGGGAGCCACAGTTCAGTTGTTTCATCTGTGATGTCAAATTAAAGCAGAAACGTAGTATACGTCGTCATATGGAAGCAGTTCATCTACTGAAGGAATGTAGATATTGTGAATCTTATTTTAAGCCAGGCTCAGAATTTAATCAACATATTATATCATGCACGTCTGGGAAGTAGTGGCCACTGAGTTTCAGACAAGCCTTGTAGCTCTTTAGGTGAGATTGCAGGAGAGAATCTCGAAGTTTCATAGTGATTGATTATCATTATCAGTCATAAAATCAGTTTCCTGATTGCTTCTGCTATGATGAAAATGACTTGTAGGCTCCTTTTATCGTGTAAACTTCTCCATTATCTTGCTTCCTGTTGTCATACATACATCAGGGATGTCAAAATTCCTACTTTAATAAGATTTCCCTCTTTTTGGCTGTCTGTAATTTCTCTGTTGGCCCCACATCTGGTATTATTTAACATCAGTGTACTTCAGTTTTATGTGTTGCTAAAGAACATACCAGGAACTTTTCCTACTTTTTTCATGTAGACATATTGACATCCTTGATACATATGAACAAGAAATATGAAGGCTTAGGAGCAGTATATATATATAGTTTGTGGTTGGTTTAGTTTTTCCAGATATCATGGAGGCTTAATCCCTGATCTAGAAAAAAGGAGTAGTGCATGCGAAGAAGTCACCATCAGTATGTACATAGAACTGACACCTCAGTGACACGCCATCACTTCTTGAAATATAGACATTTAACCCTTTGAACCCTGAACCCCTGATCCTATCTTGACCCACCACCTGACCTCCTGGACACTTGGTCAAACAGG
>JBCAUA010115341.1:0-23328 GCA_038406235.1 Peronia verruculata
CTCATTTTTATACATAATTATTAAATAGTTCTCAGAATGAAATTAAATTCAGTGTTTCTACACAATAGTATTCAACACTCAGACACAGGTAATGAACATGTAGTGCTGCTGGGAAATGGCTCGGTGTATAGATACGTGTTATACAGTGGTCTCCACGTAAGAAACCTCGTCCTAAGAACCTGGTCTGCCTAAGAACCCACCACTGCTGCAAAACAGAATTCTTCCTCTGTAATTTACCCCTCCAGGAGCCCGCTCCCAGTAAAAAATCCGCCTAACAGCCCGGTGTCGGGGCAAGACACATGAGTACTTAAGGTGCAATTTCACATGGTGTAATTTCACATCATATTGTCCACTTGAGTGAAATGCACAGTGCTAGATGTGCAGTGAAATGGGGACTGGGTGAAAAGGTAGACAAAAGTGTAGGAGTGATGCTTGATGAATGAATGCATAACCAGGCCACATTGTGGACTAACCCGTAACCATTTCTTTGGTTGACAATACAGACAGCACTTGTGATTGGCTCTGTGGATTATGAGGATTAAGTTAAGCTTTGTGACTGGTCAGTTGTTTTGTTACTTCGGTTGGTCTGTAAACACTTGATTCACTCTGCAATTATCTGTAGGGTAGCATAGCAATGTCATGTTTTCAACAGTGGTACCATTGTGTGAAAACCCACTCGACGTTTAAACGCTATGCAGTATTGATATAACTATTTGCTAAAGGAAGGTCAGGAATGGCTAAATCTAACTATAACACACAAGGAAGAAGGCTGTACTTATCTGCATAGATAAATCTTTAACTAACAGTAATGATCGACTGATCATAGTACTGAATCTGACCTGTGGTCAGACGGATTGTGTAACTTTTAAATCCGCCAAACAACCCATCTGCTTTAAAAACTTGCTTTTTTGTCTCCTGCTTGGGCGGAGACCACTATTATATAATAGATTTCATTGTGAACTTATGTTGCTGTTAAGTATTTACATATAATCTTATATGTGACTGGTGTGGTGAGCTGTCTTTTGAATATCTCTTGAGTTGCTGTGAAAATTAGCTTGAAACAAGGACTAGAAATAAAATGTCTTGCGCCCAGGGCAAATGAGTCACAAGTCACGCCAGATGATTTCAAGTCACAGCCGTTTTTTACCGTTTTTCACTATTTTCCGACTATGATACCAAATATTCCTTTTTTTTTTTTTTTTCAGATTAAAAAAGGTTAAATTGACGTTTTGAGAAAAACAAATTTTAGTATCTTAGTTAGAAAGTAATTAAAAACGACCAAAAACAGCCGTATATTTTCATTGCCCAGGGCGACTTCCAACTCATTGGCCCTGGTCGTAAGACAAATAATTGTGTTTGAAGAAAAACTGATACAACAGGAGAAAGTCTGGAAATAAAGTAGTTTCAAGAACAACAACAGTCACTGTTAAGTCGGAGAAATTTATTTCATGGTCATGTGTAATGCTCAAGTATACTTTAGTTCATCTGCAAGTCCTTTTCCATTGTAATCCTATTTTCTAGAAAACTTTTATCTTTGTAGAATTTTTTAAAATCTAATGCTTTTTCATCGAAACTTATCAGTCATAATGGCATAGATGTCAAATTTCTTAATGCACAGAAGTGAGACCACACTTGAGCTTGATTCGGGTCTTAAAGTTTAATTGTAGTACTTGGAAAATCAGAATAAGCTGAGGTGATTGTCGGCCAAAGGTGAAGTAAAGTTATTATGAGGGTGCAGTTGAAGTATAGTATTATGAGGGCATTTTTAAATTCACAAAGGCCAGTAATTGTCTGTAGTGTCAAACCAAGAAAGTGCATATCATGATTGTGGTGGGAAACATGAAGCCATTTGTACCCCTAACTTATCTGCACGTTTTACACCCTGTTCTTGGTCTACTCTTAACACACATTATGTTATGTAATACCTCACCTTTCTCTCTCTTTGAAGACTGGTTGTAACGAATCATGGTTAAATATATGAACGATTTTAGAAGATTGTGATTGTATACACTGAACCTATGCAAGTGTGTGTGCATACGCTGGCCTGTGGAAATATTGCGTCATCGAACATGTCTGAGATACTCTCTGTGTGTTTGTGCAGAATGGTGTAGATCTCGTGTATGTGTACTACGTCACAATTTTATTTTTGTTTGTACGGGATATGATTCAGAGAGGATGCTGTGATAACGACTAGATGGTTGTGGAGAATCTTGGAGAGAGAGAGAGTTCTAGACAGGCTAGTATCTATATATAAGGGCTCAAGCAGAGAGCAAATGCGATGCAGTGATAGTAGATAAGCAGTGAGAGAGCCATGTGCTTCAGAATTAGACAGCGGCCCTGAAGTTTGTATTATTATCAAGCACCTGCAATAAATTCTTCATCATTTCAACACTGGAGATTCCTGTTCTCATTTCACTGTTCCTGTTTGGGTCTCCTCCGTTTCACCACCTGATTGCCACTTACAGCGTCACGACTAACACCCATTCACCATCAACACCCAGAAAGTTCGTGACACTGTCTATAAAAGTCTGTCTAGACATATCGCTAGAGACACTGCTGAATCCATTAATATATAGATGAGTTGAATTTGAAGTCAGATTTCCCCCTGTTGTTTGTTTTGTTGCCCTCCTGAAAAAAATGTTTCATACTTTTTATTTTGTTGCCAGAACCTGTGTGCAGCCTTGGGTTTGAAAGAGATTCGTTTAAACAGCCGCTCCTCACTTCTGCTTACTCTTTCAGATTTTGATTTGTCAGCATAGAGATATTTTGACATGTTTTTTATCAGATTCATTACTTCATCCATTTTTGTCCAAGATGTTAAGAGGGGGTTTGAGCTGTTATGTTCATGACATTAAATACTGTCTTTGTGTATCACAGGTGTGAGTCAGGGGAGCTGGTACTTTGAAGTTCGTATTGATGAGATGCCAAATGAAACTGCAACTCGACTTGGCTGGTCTCTTTCATTAGGTCAGTATCAAGCAATGACTGATGTCAGTTTAACTCTTTCCCTTCTTCACCCTATTCCCACAGCTGGTCACCTCCGTACACGCCCGGTTTCATGACCCAATTTGCTGACCACACCTTCATTACATAAATCTAATTCCTACATCAGCCCAGAGCAAACAAATCATGCAAAATAGATATCAAATAAAACGGAAGGAATTATTATAGAATATGAATAAAATAATTATGAATGTATTGACGCTGTATGAGAAAAGAAAAATGACAAGAAACTTGATAACAATAACCCAGAACAGTATATTTTACATAATATTTTTCAACTTACTGTTCGAAGATCTAAATCTAGACCTACTAATACAGCGTTTCACTGTCCGATAGAATTGATTGTAAATCCACATTCCACACAAATCTAGCACTTTTCCAGGGCACACAGGTTTATATGAACAATTTACTAAGGGCCCGAGCTCCTTGCCAAATGAAAACAAACTTCACCTCCACAAAAAAAAAATTAATAAAAAAGCACTTTCATTGTGCACATTTCGCTCATTCAAACGTGCTTTCAAAACTGACACTCGTCTCTGATGACCTGGAAGTAAACCCGCTTGCTTCTGTTTGAAACTTTTAATTAGTTGATCAGCAAAGTATGTGTATTTACCAAGCCAAATTTTCTGGCTCGAAGTCTAGCTGTGACCTCCAGCCCAAGGCTGATTTTCCGGCTCAAAGTAGGAAAAGAGTTAAGAGATTTGTTTTACTTTTGACTACAGTGTTTTGGAAATTTGTTTTAAAAGTTTTTCACAATTTATGTCCTCATCCAGGCAAACAGTATTTCCAGTCGAGATTTTCTTACATTAGAAGGTAGGGTAAAAGAATAATTATCATAACAGAAAATAGTTTTTGCCAAGAGAAGTACTTAAATGATCGGAGTAGCTAAGTAGAAAATATAGAATGGAGTATGCTTAAGTGTAGAAGTGAGATTTAGGTTACAATAAAATCTGTATCATTGAATCTTTGTCTGTTGTTACATGAGATATGCTTTATGGTATGTCAAGATACAATGGACTTCAGGGTTGCATCTGGCTAGAGAAATAAAGAGGGTTTTTTTTGGGTTTTTTTTCCCCCAGATAGGAATTAGGACTAAAAAATTTTTTATTTTTTTTAAACAACAACGACCTGTTGAGATAACCATGACATAGGAGGTTGAAAGATGCAATACTACTATAAACTGTACAATGGACTAGTATTTTTTTTTTTTTTTTTAAAGCTGAATGAGAGTGGCCTTATAAGAAAAGAGTGAGAGAACACAACATGCCACATTAAGATGTATGGCATCTCTAACAAATTTACAGGTGTGCATTTAGTTATAAGGTGTTGCCAAATTGGAGAACCTGCAAGTCTTTAGAGTCAGAATTTGGAATAGACTCAGCATAGATTTTGACATCATTTCAAATTTTGTGCCCTCTTCCTCAGGCAATCTACAGGCTCCATGTGGGTATGACAAGTTCAGCTACTCCTGGCGATCTCGTAAAGGAACAGCATTCCACCAGTCCCGAGGACATCACTACCATGATGGAGGCTATGGGGAAGGCGATGTGCTGGGGTTCTACATCAGCTTGCCCAAGCCGAAAAACAACACCTTACTGCTGCCAGAGACTTACAAGGACAGGGTAAGTCTGTAGTCTATAGTCAATACACTCACCAGACAGGGGAATTTACTACTTTGTAAAGCATTGCTCTTATTTCAATTCTTGATCTACAGTGCTACACACTATTCAGGGATGTCAAACTTCCGACTTCAGTCACAGTGCTGACTTTTTTGGTCATCACCAACTTCCTTACCTTTAGCCGATCAACTGCTGACTTTTCAATGCAACATTAAGTCTCGCATGCTAACAGTGAAACTGGAAGTACGATAGATTTTTGCTTTAAGCTGTCTCGATTTTGTTTCCCCAGAAGTGTCGGATGATAATTTAATTTTACCTGCATCTGTGTTGCGAACTTGGGTTTTGGTTCTACAATGGCTACTGTCTCAGCGACTCAAATTAGTTACTACCTCGTCCGTTTAAGAGCTGCGTGGTATCAAGTAGAGCTATATTTATAATATCTAGAGCCAACTAGATCTACATTGGGAATGGGCAAATTTTGGGTTTTCGTGGCAAACCCAACTCACTTGCTTTGAACTTCCTCCAACAGCTTCTTTGTTTAGATCTAGATCTAGTCTTTTTTATTCCTTAGGTTGGTTTGATTAGTCATTACAGTAGATTTGAACCACTTAGTATGTGGTTGAATTATGATTTCTTTCATTAGTCTTTTTTTATATTTTATTATTATTCAGAAATAGTAAGGTATTAATATTGCCATAGAACTAATTTAAGAATTAGATCTGCACAGGATCTAAATCTGTAGATCTAGATCAATATTTTAAATGTAAAGATGATTCGCTGTAATGTTACCTCATTGTTTTGTATGATTCTGATTTTTTCGGCCAACTTCATATTTCTGAGAGCTAAGATACTGATTTTTTGGGGTTGGCAAAGTGGCAGGTCTGGTCGTATTGTGCTCATCACACTTGACAAAATGCAGTTGAGGAGTGAGAGTTGTTGGTGGAAATTCAGCACATTGGAGTAGTGATCATCTTGCTTAGTACTGTATCATCATCAGCAAGATTCATGCATATCTACCATCTCTAATTCCCCCACCCCACCCCTTTTCTCCCCAAAACACACACACATACACATCCATGTATAGACAAAATACACTGCACAATTACATTATCTTCATTTCAAAGACATACTTCCTTTCCATCTAGGTTTCTCTACTTGGTAAAAATATGTTTGAAATGATGATGTTATAATGTTAGAAAACCAAGGATGGCTTGTGAGAAAATTTGTCTTATCTGATGTATATTTTTAATATGATGTGATCATTCATGCCAAAGAAATATTGACATCTTCATAGTGGGTAAAAATTTTCAGCAGGTATAAACTGATGATATTGTGTGTCATTGCATATTGAAGCACGCGTTGTAATTTCAAGATAAGGCCAGATGGTTCAAGTGCACATAGTCGATCTAACAAATGTCTTCAAGTTTTTGTAGCAAAAATTTCTGATGGTGAAGTTGATACATGATGTTGATTCATAACTGCAATAATATACAAAGAGGAAACCTTGTTTTGTTTTGTTTTTCCCGGAAAGACAGTCATGGTTTTTATAAGCTTTTAAACCTCCTGTAGTGGTGGTTATCTCAGCTGTCCACAACCGTGATCAAGAAATAACATAACACTGTTGTGTTACGTTCTTTCATCCCGGAAAGACAGCGTATTTCTTGATGCAAAGATGTATATGTAAACGTACAAAGTTTCAACTTTTTTTCGCCTTACAGCAATTTAAAACACAATAATCATGCACAGAAAACACTTCCTCACTACAGAAGACATATGATTTTGTTTGTCTGTGCCCTTTTCAATCCATAATTGAAAATTACATTTCTGTGACGTAGTGCTAAACATTGTCTTTGCTGTATTAATAGGAGATTGTTGTGCTCAGTCCCGTTACTGCCCTTTACCAGATAAAAGAGGGATTGAACTAGTAGTGCAAAGAGGGAAAAAATCACTTTTGCAACCTTTACTTGAAACATACTCTGTGAAAAATTCCCAAAAAATTATGGTGCAAAGAGAATATGTTCTTCTAATTGTAGGAACTTAATCAATTTTTTTGGCAATCAGTCTTTTGAATGGCAAGTAGTAAAGAGATGTTTTTTCCTCTTTACACTGCTTGCTCAACACATCTTTTGTCTGGAAGTAAAAGTTTGGTCAAAATGATCTCCCCTTACAGAAATCCCTCTTTCGGAAAGGGCAGATAATCTGCAAAACGATCTCCCATTATAGCCTTATTGTGTTCATGACTCATATCTTCATTCCCCAATTTGTTTTTGTCACTTTCTCCCATTCATAGCTTTTGGGCATTCAGACTGTTTTTCTCACACTTTTTCTCTCTCACTCTCTAGGTAAACATACAAACACTTTTGTTGTTGTTTTTTTTTTTTTTAGATGTTTAATTTCAAGAAAAAAAAAAGATTTATTGAATATACAACATTTGACAAGGTTTTTGTGAAGCATTTCTGTCCAGATTGGAGATGAAAATTGAATTTTTCCTCTGAATGGTGCATTTGGATTTCACTATTTCACTCTGAGATTGGTCTTGACACGTTCAATAAATATCTGTGTTAGCTTTCAAAGCAAATTTATATCAGCTGTTCTCACTCCAAATTAACTTAGATTCAACCAAACCAATTACAAAGACTGCCGTTTATTTACTATTTAGACTGTGATTATTTCACTGAAATATCTCAAAATCTTGCATTCCTTTTAGTATTCAAAATAATTTCTTTATTTCTATCATATAGGTGACATTGGGCCATAAAGGGTTACGTTCTGATTTGGGGTCTTCCATTCTGGCTGTAATCAAAACAGTTTGTGAAATGAACTCTCTAAATCCACATTACATGTGCTTCTTAGTAGTGCTGAAATACTGAAATGAGCCATTTTAAGGTCGGTCACATGATTGTTGTTGCATCGCTCACACATGCATTTGTTTACATGCTGTGAATTTCTCTGAATGCTCATCATCAGTCAAGAAATGTTAGTCATGTGTAGATGATGAGCACAAATCAGTGTGTGGATGAAAATTTCTCCATCACATGACCTATCTTGAAATACCTCATAAAACATTGAACTATTCATCTCGCAGCCAGTTCAAAATAAGACATATGTAAATTTTTCACCATATGGAGTTTTTGAAATCACGTGAAAGCTTATTTCATATCCTTTCAGATGGTAAAAAATGTTTTCAGCTAGCTTTATTCTAGCCAGAGATATTGCAGTTGAAAGAGACAAGAGGTCGCATAAAATCTATATGCCTCATCACAAAAAAACCAATTTCAAGGAAGAAATATATATAAATCGAGAGTAAAACCGATACTATCTTGTTCAGAAATAAATCTACTTTCGATTTCCGCATTTAAAAATTCGATGTCTGACCCCCCTCATCACCTTCAAAGTCCGATTTCTCAGCTCTAGCCCAGCGACTTACATCATTTTGACTGACCACGAGACATTTGTAGCATGAAAAGTCTGACAACTCTCACTGTCAGATCTCAGCTCTCCTATGCTAGATCATAATGCATGATGTGTCTTGTTTCTTTTAAGGCTCAGATTTAAAGATTTCAATTTGAGCTTATTCAAATTCACAGAACTTCAATCTTACTACAGCTGGGGGCTGCGCTGTCCTTTCAATTCTTCATCCATCCTGCTGTTTTTCATTTTCCTTTTTTTTTATATATATATAAATAAATAAAAAGAATCAATGAAATAAACTCAATTGATTCTGTGAAAAATATACAGCCATTTATAATTGATAGTTTTAAGATAATTGGATCATAATGGTGATAAAGCTGAAAAAAAAAAATAGACCACAATTTTTAATCTGGATTTTTCTTCAGAGAGAAAAATCAAATAGCAGAAAGCAGCCAAGGTAAAGAATCCTTAGAGTTCATGACGTAATTGCTGATCCACCCATATAAAAATTTTGTATTATTGAAAATGAAAATTCACTTGAAGTTAATCTTGTTTCAATCTTATTGCAATAGTTTAGCAAGCAGAGTCAGGATACCCTTACTTTTCAAAGAATACTGATTCTGTCACTATTTAAGATGGCCTATACCATAAGGAACAACAGATTCTCATCAACAGATAAAAGTGATTGATTGCTTGGTTCAGAAATTGCACTCATATCATGATGTGAAAATCCATAGGAGAAATAGAACAAATGGAGGTATGATATGGAATACTCAAGAAAAGGCACTTGTAAATAACATCATAGCAATTGAAGTAACATCAATACAGGTGATACGCATAGTTAAGAAGCACTCAGTGTTAAAGTTAACAGTGTTACCGATGGGGAGATTTGCATAAGCAAAGACTGACAGAAGCTGTTGCTGGGAGGAAAAGTAATAACATTAAGGCCAAAAACATACTGGTCCGTCCACTTGGCAGCTGCCAAAAGGTAGGTGGCTGTCGGAGGAAAATGTAAACAAAGTGAATCCATCAGGCTGTCACCTTCGTTTGTATTGGGCACAGTTGAATTTTTAAATTAATAATTAAACTCCACTTTATAGGCAATAAATTGCAAAATCTTCGTACTCTTACCCAAATTCTGCGTCGCGCATTTCAAGTCTGTTGTCATAATAAACATTTGATGAAAAAAAAGGTTCCAATGTTTTGTGATTGTACACCCTGCCTGGGCTATTTCTAGACGCATGAGTATAAACGCATGACTATAGTTGGTCTGACAAATCAAAGGAAATGGAGCATGCCGTATGACCTCTGCCAGTCGGCGACAGTTGGAGGTGACTATAATTACACCATCTGTTTTGTCTATATTTTCCTTCGTGCACCATTTCAAGCCATGACTTTGTCAACAATTTCTGTTGGATTGTCGCACCAGCATGTTTTCGGCCTAAGGAGTTTTGCTGACGTTGTTTGTGGTGGTCCAGGTGAACCCGGCTTGCTGTCCACAATATACCATTTTCTCGGCCAGCTAGGTTGCTCCTTTTCACCAGGTACAAGAGATGAAGGGCAAACGTAGCAACGAATGAAGAAAAATGTGGTTAGAGCAGTACATGAGTAGGTTTGTTCTTCATGTAGACAACACTCTGGACAAGTCTCTTAAGAATGTCACTATTGACAGATAATGCTGTCCAGATATTTCTCATGTAAAAACTTACAAAATCCAGAATATATGACAAGGAATACAACAAAATCGTCAACATAAACCAAAAAAAAAAACAAATAATGCAAGATTCAGAAATGTACAGTATGCATATATCATAGAAAGTAAAAGACGACATTGGCACGGAATTCTCAGCCTCTCCAGTTTAGTGCCCTGCTTTGGGCTTTCTTTTTTCTTTTTTTGTTTGTTCTTTTTTTTAATAAACAAAGGTAGGCTACCATAACTTAAAACTCAAACATAAATGTTTTCATAAATGAAAAATTAAAATCCTTTCATCACAACAGACAATCCACAATGAGGAAATTCTTTAACATTCCAATAGTGAAATAAGCTCATTTGTCTTGATTACTTCACAATTGCCCCAGTCACTTTACTATTTTGAGAAAATGGACAATTGAATGTTTTGGTCAAAGAGAGCTTACAATATACTTAATGTTTACATAGCAGCTGCCATTTAAAGTATTGTAAAGACATTGTGACAATCTGTTTTTGAAGACAGGTTACTTGCGTAGAGATGATTAATGGCTAGCTTGCATCTTAGCCTAAAACCTCAAAAACTGACTCTGCGATTGTTAAATTAACATGATGTTATCTTATATTCATCTATACCGCAGCAGTGAGAGAAATAGAATAGGTTATTCTCATGGAATTTTCATGGAGTTATTTCTGATTGATATTCGGGGCTGTCAAATTTCCTACTTGAGTAGGATTTCCTATTTTTTGGCTGTCAGTAATTTCTCTGTTGGCCCCAAATCTGGTATTACTTACCATTAACATACTTCAGTTTTATGTGTCACTAAAGAATAGGCCAGGAACTTTTCCTACATTTTCATGTTGACAGATTGACATCCCTGAATATTATTTGACTTCATGTTTTGATGGTGATGCCTGACACACATTACGGTCTATTTAAGCACTTTGGTCATCTGCACACAGCTATCTCATCTACACACATAGAACCACAAGGAACTGATAGGCATGATGTGTCTTTCTTTTTGTACATAACAAAAGCTCTTGAGTTCTCAGAGGCACTTGGAGACAATGCATACAATACTCTATATCACTCATAGTATGTACAGTGGTCAACCGTGGTCATTTTCAACAAGGCACTAATCATTGTCCCAGAGGGCGGAATTTCTAAGGGAGGAAATTTGATGACCTTTTTTTTTTTCACTCGAATGAATAAGGCTTTGGAGGAACAGGGAACAGGGAAAGTTGTTGGGGGTGGGTGGGGCTTATTGTTGACATATCATTCAAAGTGTTGTTATTTGTAGTTGTATTAGCTGAGATTTTCTGAATATCAGCATTGTTTTCATGGAATTGCAGCAGTTTGCTGCCTGGATGGCACATGTAGTGTGGCTCTGTGGTTTACATTATGTCTGGGGGAATTCTCTATAGACATTCATCACACAAGGACATGACCTATAGACTCCGATTGCTGTACTTTTGCCACTTCCCGCTATGTCCCATGAACAAGGAAAAATACAGTGCTTTGTTTTGGACCTTTTTCAGAGTTTATGTATTAACACTAGGTACAAAAGCCCATTAGAGCTAAGATTTATAAGTCTCTTTACTATTTTTTTTTAAGGTTGGAATAAGTATTCTTGTATAAAATTTTGACACCATTAGATAATTTAAACATACCTTATGTTCTGTAATATGTCTTTCAACTTCCTAGTGGAGGTTATCTCAATAGTAAATGTAGGACTTTTACATTGTCCTGTGTCTAATACTAGGTGGATCATCACCTGTTGATATACAGGCTATCTTTGTGCTTCACATGGAAAGAATTAAGGGAGTTAAGAAATTGTGAATGGTACTGATGGCAGGCATGATGGTTGACCAGACTTCGACTTAAGTCAAGTCATTTTGAGAAATGGAAAGTAAACTTTGGTAATTTTAACCCTTTTATGGCAGTGGAGAACTAATTAGAAAAAGGTTAATTGGATTTCACTACCCATAGTCTGAAGCTCATTTAAAGGGCCTGTTCTAATGGCATTTAATGATGTGTTTTGATCAATGAAGGCTCCACTGAAAGAGAACATGTTCACTCCCAGTGATAAATCCTCCTTTACCCCACACATCCTTTACCCCACTCATCCTTTACCCTACTCATCCTACCTGCTCACCTTTACTCCACACAGCCTTTACTCCACACAGCCTTCCTGCTTAATGGCTTTTCCTTTACCCCACACATCCTTTACCCCATACATCCCTCACCCCACACAGCCTTTACCCAACACATCCTGTCTGTTCACATCTTATACCACATATCTTACCCACTCACTTTTCATCCCACACATCCTACTCTTGTCTGCTCAAATACTTTCTGAAGTAACAACATTGCGAGGAAAGTTTAAATAACTTTTCCAATATTACTAGTTCTATGGATTCAGTTTGTGAGTTAATTATTGTGCATTACTAAACTAAGGTTACAACAGTTCTATGGTGTAGCTACTGGATCTATACTTGTAGATGCCATCAGATGGTGCATAGGTGCCAAACAAACACAAAGATTTAACATTCTTTTCTGAAAAGTAACTTTGATTACTCCTCCACATTTCAAAAATTCCTTTAAAAAATCAGGGATGTCAACTTTCCTACTTGATTAGGATTTCCTACTTTTTGTGCTGTCAGTAATTTCTCTTTTGGCCCTGAATCCAGTATTATTTGCCTTCAACATACTTCAGTTTTGCATGTTGCTAAAGAATATACCAGGAACTTTTCCTACTTATTCATGTTGACAGATTGACATCCCTAAAAAATCAAAGTATTCTTCCAATGGGCCTGTAAGTCTTAAATGCATGACAGATATCTACCTTTTATTGCATGCATGGACTGATAAAATGAAATCTTGCACCTTCTGAAGGTTTCTCAAGAGTCCGATACATATCTGAGACACATTTTATATGTATTGCTAAGTTTAATTTTGGCACAGATATTATTAACTGCATAAGAAGAATTGTACATATAACACACAATTCAAAACATACATAGAGCCATTGCCTGTCAGGTTTGCTGCCTCACAAGTCAAGTTATCAGAAGATGAATCAAGCAGATAATAGGAGAAAAATAAAGTAGATGATAAAACTGTCACATCAAAAGTTTAGCAGTTTAAAGTTCGGAAAGTCTTTTGATTATTAAAAAAAAAAGCAATCAGAATGAATAATATAAATAGCATTGATATGTATGTTGTAATGTCGGGATGGGACATCCGATTTGTGAATGCGAGATGCCTCAACTTCTTTCAAACTGGCAGTTTTCTTTTCTGACTTTGTGAGTTGTGAAATGATCCCCAGCACCTTCACACCAGACGTCAGAGGTTACCCAAGAAGTGACCCTGCAGTTTTCATTTTAGTGTTAATCAAATAATATTTGTGCATGCAGGCAGTGCCTAGCAATCAGTGCCATGCAGGCATCACTTAACAGTCAAAACAGTCAATACCATATAGGCACTGCTTACAATCAGCACCATGCAGGCATCACCTGACAGTCGAAACCATGCAGGCACAGTGTGACCATCACTACAGTTGTTCGTCTTTATCGTCTTACAAGAGACTATTTACACTTCAGACAGACGCTAAGTACATGTACTAAGTACAGTTGAGCAGGGGTAATTATTTAAGCTGACAGGAAAACAATATTGAAAATAAGGTAAAAAGCCTAAATTGTCTCAAATGCCACAACCACAGGACAAAACTACATTGTGTTTTGAGGCAGAGTTGTATTTAATCATTTAGATAACAGAGCTCACCAATATCCTGGGAAATTCCATCAACCCATGACCTTGGCCTTGTCTCAGCTCCAAGTTTGCCTGTCTTATTGGCTTGACCCTACTACAGTGGGTGGGGAATTTATCACTAAACTCTTTATTATGAATGACAGACAATATATTTAAAGCCTGTTGAACCTAGATGAGGAGGGTTAATGAGTTGACTAGGGAGGAAAACTTCTGATCTACTTCCAGCTGGAAATCCAGTCAGGTTTTTCTGAAATCTTATCTTTCATTATGGGTTTATAAGTACAAAATGTGTTGTAGAAAAATCTTGAAGTATTGTCAATTTTTAGAGCTAAAATACCTTTGTTTGAAAATTAACTTGAATACAGACCCTACATTAGTTCACCATTTGTGAATATGGCACTTGAGACAATTTGCTTTTTATGGTTGATGTGTCCTTTTAAGAGGACAGATCTGGCGGGGAACTGTCATTCACATTATGCTTTGATTATTTTCGTTTGTTTGTTATTTGTTGTATTTTGGTTTTTTTGTTTGTTTTTTTTTTTTCTTGCATTGCCATTGTAGGAAATACATAAAATACATACAAAATGTTGTACACATAATTTTCTAAAACTGAAAAAGCAGATAATTATATGTTGTCTGCAGCAAGCCCTCTTTCTTAAGGACCATTTTTCTCTGTGCTGATTCTTAGACCTGTGAAACTAGTTACACAGAGAAAATTTAGTTTCTTTCATCAAAAGTTACACATATATATAGCAAACTCCTATAGACAATAATGCTTACATTTCTCAAGAGGTAACTTTCCATCTACATTGGAACATTCAGTGATAACGAGGAAGGATCCATAGTTCCAAAACATTCCAGAAACTTGGCAAAGTTGAAGGGAACCCATCAGAAACGGTACTTAGCCAAGCTCGTCAACAATTATTGTCAGCAAGCAGCATAGACATGACGTGACCAACTCACAC
Organism: Peronia verruculata; assembly: GCA_038406235.1. Classification (NCBI taxonomy): domain Eukaryota; kingdom Metazoa; phylum Mollusca; class Gastropoda; order Systellommatophora; family Onchidiidae; genus Peronia; species Peronia verruculata. The sequence goes on from JBCAUA010115341.1 coordinate 14,455, forward strand.
ATTATCCTTTCAATTTACTGTCTTCAATCAGTTGGAAAAGCTCTGTGTAAAGATCTAACTGAATCTATAAAACCACTGCATCTTGATCATATTAACTCTTCTCATCTGTGACAATTTTTAAGGGATTAAAACAGAAGTACTCAACTGTTTTGCTGTTTGTCTCTGCTGAACACAAGGATGTCAAAGTTCCTACTTTAATAGGATTTCATACTTTTTGGCTGTCAGTAATTTCTCTGTTGGCCCCAAATCCAATATATTGTTTACCATTAATATACTTCAGTTTTACTTGTTTGCTGAAGAATATGGCAGGGATTTTTCCTGCTTTTTCATGTAGACAGACTGATATCCCTGCGAACAGATCAGAAAAGTTTTGTAAATGCTCAGTTGATATATAGAAGTACATAGACCTGTTACCACAGTGTCTGTGATTTATATACATCAGTGATCTTTATAAGAAATTTGTCACAAATATGGCATATATTGCCGCTTTATGGAGATAAAGCATCAGTTTATAACAACGGAGTCACTTTGATTCCTGGATTGCATTTTAATTAATGTATCCACAAGTTAATCATCATGATCATCAACTTTTTCACCTCCACTGGGGCTTAGGTCTTCAACAAATACACTTTCTTGTCAATTTCACACCATGTCAGTCTTACAGTCTTTATCTCAGCCTTGACCTCACATCACCAAGTAGTCCTTGGCCTGTCTCTGGATCCTGCTGCCAGTGGACTCCATAGAAGGCTTATCCTGGCAGTGCTGCTACGATGTTCTCAAAGGGATGACCAATCCATTGCCATTATCTGAACACACTTTTTCACCACTGTATAGCTGTCGGCATTACTGTTAATTTGTTCCGCTGGATTTGTTCTGAGTTTCCGGTATGTTCATGATATGACAAGACAGGTGTACTGCTTTTAATTTGTTCTGTATACGGCTTTCAACCTCCAGATGGGGGTTATCTCATGAACTTTGAACTTCTTCATTTACACCTATGTGTGACTTATGTCAGTATGGGAATTCCAGGCACTAAGTCATTCAATCAGATATCCACTCTTACACAGATTGTTCGATTCCATGTCTGAAAACATGACATTTCATGATTATGATTGATCACTGTACAACTGCAGATTGCATGTTTTTCTGTTATTGAATAAGTAGCATAGTGAGAAGGCTGACACAGGCACGTAGAAAACAATGTACAAAAAAAAGCTTATATGTAAAGGTTATGTCCATTGGAAACATTATGCTATTTGCTGCTGGTATACAGTTGTGGCTGGTTTGCATCGGGGCCTACTTCTGTCCCTGTAAGATCCACCGCTGTTCACTGATTGGAACCTGAGAAATATTAATAAAAACAGATATTTATTATATTCATGATGTGGACATATCATTTGCTGTGTAATAATGACATAAGTCATTTTCAGCACTTTTGGAGTATTGAGATGAACTTGTTTTTGATTCACTAATGAGTTCTATCATTGCATAATTAATATATGATATATAAATATCCCAAAATTTGAGACAGATTGTCTGCAGGTAACTCATCAAATACACTGAAAGCAATGACCAACAATATGTAGAACTTGATTTGATAAATACTAAATAAGCTAATGTCGCTGGGCAAATTTTTTAGCCCTGTTGACTCTTCTTCAGGACAACAAAAAAAGCATATAATATGTAAATAGGGTATTGTTGTACAAGGAAAACAATGTAAGTTATAGTAAAACTGGCGCATTTGTTTTTTCTAAATAACAATGTCTGATAGCTCCTTGAATAGAAATGTGATGAGACATCAGTAAATTGCTGTATTTGGCATAAGTCTGATTTCTGTCAATATCTTAGAGCAACGAACTGTTCACTGAATAACTAGAACTATACATTCCAAGTAATAGTGTTGAAATTGTTCGTTGGTTAGTGACTGTGCATTTGAGATTGTGACAGAGGGTCATCATTCTTTTATCCATTGATTACATCATCACCTTCAGTATTTCAAAGAAATTATATCTTTTTTTTTTCCTTTTTTTTTTTTTTTTATCTTGAATTATATAAATTCAGAATTTTACAAAATATATATTTTAAAAAAAAGTTGTATTATAAACCCCCTGTGAGGGAGAGAAAGAAAAATAGCAGTTAAAAAAAAAATGTTGATTGTGATGATGTACTCAGTGGATGTGTGTGTGTGTTGGGGGGGGGGGGTGTCACGGCATTCTGTCTCACTCTGATCTGTAAGATAACATTACCAAGATTTGAAATGGGTGATCTTTCTCTTCACGCTCATGTTCTTGAGTGCAAACTGATAGGAAAGAGGTCTTTTGACTCAATTAAATAGAATAAGATGACAATTTTTTGTGTCTGTATGTATCATTATCAAACTGATCAAAGAAAAACATTTATATTAGCAGACTTTGTTTTATAACATTGGGGCATGGAATAAGAGAATGGAATGAAACAGTCAAAGAATGCACATGTAGATATACATAAAAACTCTTAGCAAAGTTGACACAAACTGAAAAGAAAGCTGGTTAAAAAATCTGGAACGAGAAAGAAAATAAATGGGTTATAATCTCAGAGAGACAACAATGATCAGAAACCATCCACTCGTATATACACATATTATATATAAAGAGTTTCATGGAAATTTCAGTGCCCAAATAGTTTGCAGAGAGATTAGTTACATATTTGCAGCACTACTGAAAATTCAAAAAAAAACACTAGTTCTGATGATCCATGACAACAGAAACACATATAGTGTGACATCTAGCACAGGAAATGACCAAAAAAAAATAATAATAATAATAATGTATAATAGTCAGCAAATTAACCCAGCAGTTCCCAAAGATTTGACCGGAACCAAAGAGCTGCAAGTATACATTTTGACTATTGAAAGCATAGTTATCTTAAATGTCCCAACAATGGGAGAACGTTTCGCAGATTATTTACCCTTTCCAAAAGCGGGGTTTGTGTAAGGGGAGATCATTTTGACCAGACTTTTACCTTCCTTTGCCTGACGAAAGATGTGTTGAGCAAGTAGTGCAAAGAGGAAAAAATCCTTTTACTGCTTGCCATTCGAGGGACTGATCGCCAAAAAAAATTGATAAAATTATAACAATAAGAAGAAAGCATTCTCTTTACATCATTTTTTTTTTTTTTTTAATTTTTCACTGTGTATGTTTCTAGCAAAGGGCACAAAAGTGATTTTTCCTCCTTACACTGCTTGTTCAATCCCTTTTTTGTCTAGTAAAGGGAAGTAAATTATAGGACTGAGCACAACGATCTCCCATTGGTTTGAGAAAACTAAATTGATTACTTAAAGCCAAATTGTCTCTAGTGCCAATTCATTATCTTACACAGTGCTAGTAGTCATGATCAAGTCAAGTTTCATTTTGAAAAAAGTGTCTCGACGCCATATACTGCGGTAATAGATTTGTTCTGACCAAGCGAACGGCTGGAAATCCCCGTCTATTTCTAGCAGGGGATACAAACTTCAAACTGCTCATAACCGGTGGCAAGGGAAAAAATAAAAACTGATGACAATTTGTTGTATCTGGTGGTGGAGCATAACAGATATCAGTGAATGTTCTGTTTTTAACTGGGGGTCCAAATACTTCGCCGGGATTTCCAGATATGTCATTATGAGCTTCGTCGAATATGAACTGTTTTCTCTCAACAATGGCACTAGATACTAACAGGCTTTCTGAGGTCAGGCAGTGTGAGTGAAAATGTTAGTGTGTTGTCAATAGAGACACAGAGCTACAACTAGATGAACAGAGCGAGATAGTTATAGATCTACCAACAGTCATAGTGGAAATGGCCAACCTACGTGGCCAGTCGGACTTACATCCCCCTAATGTGTCGGTCAGACTGCACTATTTGGGTGGACTCGCAGCTTTTTCGCCACTCCCGGCCTTAGGAGGGCTAGAGCGAGGCTTGGACCCTGCAGTGTAGATAAGACGTATCAGTGAAATTTGCCAGTAGCAGGCAAATGTGTGATGAGTTCCTTTTTTTTTTTTTTTTAAAGGAAAAAGCACCTGCCTTCCAATAGCCATGTCGTTGGCTATTTAGAATGGTCAGTTTGCTCCAGTCGAAGAAAAACAATGGCAGTGCTCACTGGGCCAGAGTGGACAGAGAGTTTAGTCATGTGATCTGTGATGACTGGAAGATCACATTTTGAAAGAGAAAAGGCAAAATCCCAGAAAAGTAGTCAGTAACACCAGATTAGATTGATTCAACTGAAGACTTGGGTCATTCTGTGATTCAGTTTTCCTGACACAGAGCAAACTGTTGTATTCTGTAGACAACTATTTGATAAAACCATATGTATTGCGGAAACTGCACATGCAAATTATTACCTTTCAGTTGAACAAATTGTCAAAAGTGGAACGCCAATAAACCTTTACCTGTTTGCACTTTTTTATTTCTTTTCTTTTTTTTTTTTTTTTTCTCAGAATTAATTACAGCAAACTGATGCGTTTATATTGATTGGTGGTCTCTTATAAATCTTATCAAGTGTCCCCCACAGGTGTTATATGATTTAGTCTGTGTTGATCAGTTACATTTTAAAATGATCAGCCTGTTACTCTCATTGTAATGGACGAGGGTCAGATTCCCTTGTTTGAAACAGACACCTTACAGGGATGTCAAACTTCCTACTTTAGTGGGATTTCCTACTTTCAGGCTGTCAGAAATTCTCTGTTGGCCCCCAAATCTGGTATTTTTACCATTAACGTACTTCAGTTTTAGGTATTGTTAAAGAATATACCAGGAACGTTTCTTTTTCATGAAGACAGATTGACATCCATAACCTTCTTATCAACACATTGGCTCTGCTATCCCTTTCTGCCAGCCCCCCTTTCTAACTTTATTATTTTTTTTTTTTTTTGTTATTAATATTTATATTTTGTTGTTGTTTGTTTGTTTATTAAATCTACTTTCAGTGTTGCTTTATGCTTACAGGTAGAGGCTGTTTCAGTGCAGTTTAAGTTTTTAGTTTGTGTACCTGAGTCATTCATGTCTCTCATGCTATATTGCTGTGCTAGGCAGTGCCAGGTCTGGCTGAGCGCCAACTTACCTGCTCGGACAGGTATTTTACTGCTCTTGCCTTTGCCGGTCTGGTCCTCGGCTGACTCTCGTCCATGTTTGCTCTGCTCCTCTCCCTTGGCTTGTCCGTTAGCACCGGCCTCCTGGGCCTTCGGGGAATCAGGGGGGACTGGAGCCGCCGCATCCGCAGCTTGACCGTTCTCAGCTTTGGCCGACTTGCCGGTGGGAGAGGCCGGTGTGGTTTGGGCGGGAGGCGGACTGCCAGAAGGCTGTCTCTCTGGTGTTCTCTTTGGACTAGAAGAGGCAGCCTTTGCCGCAGCCTGGGCCTCCACCTCTTTGTTCAGGCTACCGTTGATCAAAGAACCTGCTGGTTTTGTAGCAGGTGATCCCACCCTTGTAACCTCTGGTGACCCCGCCTTAGTAACTACTGGTGACCCAGCCTTGATAGCCTCTGGTGACCTAGCCTTAGTAACTTCCGGTGACCCAGCCTTGATAGCCTCTGGTGACCTAGCCTTAGTAACTTCCGGTGACCCAGCTTTAATAGCTTCTGGTGACCTAGCCTTATTAACTTCCAGTGACCCAGCCTTGATAGCCTCTGGTGACCTAGCCTTAGTAACTTCCGGTGACCCAGCCTTAGTAGCTTCTGGTGACCTAGCCTTAGTAACTTCCGGTGATCCAGCCTTGATAGCCTCTGGTGACCTAGCCTTAGTAACTTCCGGTGACCTAGCCTTGGTAACTTCTGGTGACCTAACCTTAGCAGCTTCTGGTGACCCAGCCTTAACCGGGATTGATGTAGCTTTGACAGACGGTGGGGAGGCCGAACTTTTATTTGATCTGATTGAATCTCTTTCTTTAGATTTAGCAGCATTGGTTTCAGATTGCGTGTTTGACTCCTGGGCCGGTGATGTGGCCTGGTCCTGAGGGCTGTCGGTAACATTCTGGCTCCTGATGGCCTCAGCAGTTACCTGGGACACAATCTGGGAGGCCATGGCGGTGATTTTCTCTGTCACCTCCACCTCGGATTTCTCTGCCGCAGCTGGTGGATCGGAGACCGGGGCCAGATCACGGGCAATCTCTGCTGGACTGGCATTCATGCTGGACTCATCCACGCTCAGGGAGGCCTCGCTGTCCCGGCTGTCAGACGGCACGCTCAAGACGGTGCTGCCCCCAGCTGCTGCGCCACTCTTTTCTGCATCCTTGAACTTGGCCCTGACCTTGGGGCTAGGCTTGGGGCTGACCTTGGGTGCTTGCTTGGGTTTGGATATGGAGCTGGGCCGTGGGGAGTCAGAGTCTGTGCTGATCTCTACAGAAACAGCAGGGGGTTCGGTTGATTTCGAGGACGTCTCCAGTGCTAGTGAAGAGGTCAAGGACTCGGTTATAGACACGGATTTGTCCGACTGTTCATTCCCCTCGCTCTTGATGTTTTCCTTGACCGGAGACTGGACAGGACTGCTGCCGATGTCTTTGGCGGGTGAGTCCTTCCCTCTAGGCGGCTGAGACTGTTCCTCGTTCATGTGCAGGGCTGCCAGCGTTTGCTCGATGTCGGCCAGCATGGAGGAGCGGGCGTCTCGTGTGGTGGCCTCCCTATCCTCTGGTCGAGGCCGCAGCAGGGAGCTGTCGATCTCATCACTGCTGGAGATGTTCTCCTTGTTCTCCGAGTTATACCGGCTCTCTTCTTCACTCAGTTCCTAATGGAAGGGGGGGGGGGGGCGGGTAAAAATAAACGTGTTGGAAAATTATGGTTGAGATCAAAAATGAAGAGAGATTCCATTATTGATATTCATATTTTCTGTCCTTTATATTTCGTGCAGTTGTCTGTTTCATGTCTTCTTGGGATCTGAATACATGTTTCCTCTCTCTCTCTCTCTCTCTCTCTCTCTCTCTCTCTCTCTCGCTCTCGCTCTCGCTCTCTCTCTCTCTCTCTCTCTCTCTCTCTTCTTTTTCTTCTTCTTTTTTTTTTTCTTCCCTTCAAAAATTGTAATACGAAGATTCTCTCACACCCAAAGTTATTCTTTTCATCTGTACACACTCAATTTTCTCTTCTCCAGTTTTCTTCGGAAAGAGTGTTCAGGTATGCAAATCCGATATCATAATGTATATCTCTGATTTGAAAATAATACATGTATCAATTATTTTCAGAAAAATAAAAATGATTTTTTAAAAAGCCACCCTGGGCTTTATTAGCGCTGCACACTCGAAATATTCTGCCCAAATCATCTTAGAAGTTGGTATAAGAAAGCAAGCTGCTTGAAGTGTCAGATGAGATAGAAACAAAGGAGAATGTAGGACTCACAGTGAAAATGTCCAGATTTTCAGTGGAACTCTTCAGTGTTCTAGGTGCCCTGCTCTGCCTGGCTCGGTTCTTGGGCGGTGGTGGCTTGCGGTACTGGGGACAGAAAGATCACACATAAAGACCTGTGTTCACCTGTTTGTTACATAGGGTGTGACCGTGACCAGTGAAACAGAGTGAATTTGCAGGACATTTCTTGTGTTGCTAAGATCTGGAAACAGACTAGGGGAACAGGTCTTGATTGGAGTTAAATTAGACCTACATTTATTGGCTCTGTCTATCTGTTTGTCTGCGGTATGTCGCTCTCTCTCTCTCTCTCTCTCTTCCTCTCTTCCTCTGTCTCTCTCTCTCTCTCTATCTCTCTCTCTCTTTCTAAAAACTGACAAACCTGATATGCAGGTTGTGTGTGCTTGTTTTGTTTGTTTGTGTGTCATATGGGTTCTTTCGTTGCTTGTTCAGTTCTTTGATCAATTTAGTTGTTCGGTGTTGGTTGGTTGGTTGGTTGGTTGGTTGGTTGGTTGGTTGGTTGGTTGGTTGGTAGGTTGGTTGGTTGATCAGTTGGTTGATCAGTTGGTTGGTTGCTTGTTTTGTGATGAAAAGAAGGAAATTGCAGGATCAAGTGATTGTGTATGAGACTGAGGTCTGAAGTAGCCAGGCCATACTAAATGTGGGCGTGGTCCTGTCTGAGTGTGTCCGTCTGTGTGCCTACATCTCAAGGAGGTTTTACTAGTACATGTATAATAGTATAAGCTCCTTGATACGTCCACATCTCCACTGCAAATGTATGACTCAGGGATTGTGTTTATTGGGTCATAATACATACTTCACATCACGTTTAAGTTACCAACGAGTCAGGAGTTGTGTGTATTAGGTCATAAGATACACTTCACATCACTTTTGTCTTACTTAGGCATAAGGCGAAGTGGCTTATGTGAAAGAGGGGGGGGGGGGGGGTACTGCACTTCCTACCTTTCCCTTCTATCATAGATGGAAATCACCTAACTATAACCGTTGGAACTTATAAAAGGTCGCACCATTTTAGAAAATTATTTTCAGACCCTCAAAACTACACGTACTGTAGTTCAACAGAAGTCCTAGGGGTAAAGATTAGAGAGAAAGGGGATATCTTGGAAAAGACGATGAACACGTCGGGGATTGAGGGGATAGGGAAGTTCCTTGTCTGAGAACACAATTAGCCTATTTGTAAGTAACGTAGACGCTGGCATATTACTGTGGGGAAAAAAAAAGGCTGGTGATTCAGTGTACTTAGAGTACACGAGCATTGCCATGCTTGGACTAAACGCCTTTCCTTGAAAATGCTGTTTTTTGAGAAATTTGCTATTCGGATCTATCCATCCGTCCATTCATATGTTATCTATCTATCCATCCATCTATCTATCCATTCTTTGGAGAGAGAGAGAGAGAGAGAGAAAGTATGCGATAAAAGACTTAGGCGCTTAGTACATGTATTTTAGAGAGGGAGAGAGTGTATTTGAGAGGAAGAGAGAGAAGTGGGGGGGGGGGGATGGAGGAAACAAAGA
>JBCAUA010115452.1:0-23319 GCA_038406235.1 Peronia verruculata
CCCCCCCCCCCCCCCCCCCCCCCCCCCCCCCCCCCCCCCCCCCCCCCCCCCCCCCCCCCCCCCCCCCCCCCCAATCAGTCAGCCATAATGACAGCCAACCAAACCGACTGACCTGCCAACCGGCTGATATACAGTGCAGAGAGTCACACGGATAGATAGGCAGACAGACAGACAGACAGACACTCAGGGAGACAGAGAAGGAAAATATTATATTCAGAACCATTGTACACTCGTGAAAACCTCTAAACACCCCAACGGCCTACCTTTTGAATCTTCCGTTCAGTATGCAATGATCCACGAAGACGATTTCTTGCACCTCCCACCCAGTTCATCTTAGTTCTAGATGTTGATCATGCTGAATTCAAGCTCCATCAATAACAAATAAGGAAAAGTCTGACTTAACGATACAGATTTCATTAAGGTAATAAGAAACCGGTATAAAAGACTATATAACCTGGGTTTATCTCATGACCAGTGACATTCGGATGAAAATCCCACCTAGATAAATCTAGATCTAGTAGTTAATAACATAAACAAGGTCTGAATCCATTATTTGTGCACTGTCAATGAATGGGATAACTCCGACAACGCTGCTGCTCTCATTAGCTTCGGCAGGATCTAAATTATTTGCTCGGCAAATTAATTGTCGAAATGAACGAACATTTTGCCCGAAGTACCATTATATCAATAGATCTAGACTTATTTGAATTACAGTACCAGATGGCCATTATCTTCAATATCAAAATGTTAATGTTATCTCTTTCTCCCATCCCCTTTCCTACCCACCCAAACGCAATAAACAATCAATCAATCATTCAAGCAATCAATCAATCAGATATCCCGTGCATGCGTCTTCACTAATAGATAATCGAATGAAGATTTCAATCAATTTGGAGAAAATAGAATTAAGATTATCTCTATCTAGATCTAGATGAGCGATTGATTCATACCAAAATCTACAAGTCTATCTAGAATAATATAGATTCTAGATTAGATCTAGATCTAGATCTACACATTTTCTGATTTGCCTTTTTCAATGTAATGATCCTCCCCCATCTCAAGCTAACTCAAACCATTTGAATCATGTATATAAACATCTTTGACTGATCGTACTCTTACAATACTTTTGAAGATAAAAACAGTAAAAACAGAAAAAAAAATAGCAGACGATAAACAGTCTGTATTTTCCGAAGGGGAGGGGAGAGGGCCAATCTCTATTTTTGTATACAATTGTACAAATAGCACATAATACAAGATAATAAACTGCCTTTTCTATTTGCTTTGACACAATTTTTGTTATCCCCTATATGCCAGATTGGAACATTTACTGTTAATCTGATATTTTTTACCATTTTGTAATTCTGTACAATAAAATAAAATAATATAATGAAATAAAATAATAATAATGAAAAATTAATAATAAAATAAAGAAGTGCAGATTTCGTCAATGACAATTTGCATGTGAAACGAGATGAATGGCATTTTTCTTTTTTTTTTCTCTATTTGGATGATTTTACTCTCATTCGGCAGTTCTGTTGCCGAAACCTGACATGTTGAGGTCATCATCCAAACAACATCGACATGGATTGCTATACATAAAGACATCGACGCATCGCAGTTACACAAAATTTACTTAGAAAAAGTTATCAGAGTCCTTTTTTATTCTGATTTGGACCTGTATTTCTGTTCAACAGGTGCTGAGTATAATCCAAGTGTTTTGCAAACAGTGTGTGACACTTACACGATCAGCGACTGGAAACAGGCACCTCATCTGAATGCTAGATTCAGTCAAGAGCTCTAGAAGATAATAAACCTGCAATATGGTTTGTTGAGTGACCTTTGGTCGCAGGCATTAGGTCCATGGTCACAGTCAAGAGGAGTCTACAGGTTTTACCAGCTGTCTTAAAATAAATACAAATCCATCATGTCGAACAGCAAGTTTTTTGATGCTGCAGCAAAGGCAGATCTTACAAGGACAAAGGTTGCTACGGGTGCGGCTGTTTGTGTCTTGGTAGCTTATGGAGTTCGCAGCTATTATCCCATGTTGGCAAAGCTAGTGTTCCAACAGAAACATAAGAATATTAAAAAGGATGAAAAAAAGTCAAATCATGAGGAACATGGAGGCCTTCCAAATATTTCTCCAACTCATGCCATGAAGGAGCAGTCAAAATTTGAAAAAGTTACCCCACATGTTGACAAGCACTTCTATGAACAACTGAAATACCTCATAAAGATAATTATACCAAATGTGTGGAGCAAAGAGTTTGCATTTCTACTACTTCATACTATGAGTTTGGTGATAAGGACATTTTTATCAATTTATGTGGCCAAATTAGATGGCAGCATAGTTCAGACAATAGTTCAACGAAACGTCACTCGCTTCATTGTGCAGCTGTCCAAATGGCTCCTCTTAGCAGTACCAGCAACATTTATCAACAGCTTGATTCGATTTTTGGAAAGCAAACTTGCCTTGGTGTTTCGGACTCGTCTTGTGAAGCATGCATATGCAAAATACTTTGATAGTCAAACATATTACCGAGTAAGTAATTTGGACAGCCGTTTATCAAATGCAGATCAGTGTTTGACAGAGGATATTACCATGTTTACATCTTCTCTCGCCCACTTATATTCACATTTAACCAAGCCATTGTTGGATGTGGCCCTGATGTCTTTCACATTGTACAGACTTGCAAGCAGCAGAGGGGCAAGTTCCAGAGCTCCTACTCTGATTGCATCAGTTGTAATACTCATAACTGCCAAAATTTTGCGTGCTGTTTCACCCAAGTTTGGAAAATTGGTAGCTGAGGAAGCACATAGGAAGGGCTACCTGCGGTTCATGCATTCAAGGATAATTACAAATGCAGAAGAGATTGCATTTTACAATGGTCATAAGGTACAGTGCCTAGTTTATTTAAAAGTCTTGGTGTCAGTAGATGTCCTTTACAATCTGATTCAAAACATATGCATTGAATGAGATTGACTTAAAAAAAAAAAAAATTAAAAGAACTCTAACTAGACAGAGAGTATTTATACAAAAACAAAAGAAAAATTTATATAAGTTCAATATTTAAAATTATTTAATCATTTGAATTTTTTCTGTTTTTATGCAGTAGGCCTATTTTATTATGTTTGTTCTGATAAAAAAGATGTCTTCTGATAACACTAGTAAAACCATCAATCAATAAGATCGGCTATAACAGGGAAAAAAATTGTTAAATAATTGGGTCCACCATTTTATTTATGTTATTAAAAACGTTTTGCAGATTGAGAAATCTCTTTTGTCTCGCTGCTATCATGCATTGGTGGCTCAAATGGATCTCATTTTCTACAAGAGATTGTGGTACATCATGCTGGAGCAGTTTCTGATGAAGTATGTGTGGAGTGCAAGTGGCCTGATCATGGTGGCTGTACCAATCATTACTGCAACTGGCATCAGGGAAGATGGTAGGGCTTCTTTGATGATTGTAATTTCATTACTGTTTCAAGATTAAGGGGGTAGTACTTTTTTAATCTGCAGCAATCTTTATGGTGCTTATTTTGTCCAATATTTTCTGACTTTTTGGTGAAAAGTCTGGCACCCTCGATTAATTATTTTAATGAAATAGCCAGTGAATGGTTTGTTGTTAAATTTAGTCAAGTTTTAATTTGCCATATATAGTATATTAACGCGCTAGTTTTATTTCTTCAACATCTGTACTTGTTCAGATGTATGAATATAAGATTTGTTGAAAACATCCTACCCTTCTCAAATTCATGTCTTTTATTAGGAGAAGATAACTTAACAGAAAATTCAGTTCCTGAGAGACAGGTGCAAAGTCAGTTTTATTTCATGTTAACACTTTTTGTATCTAGACCAGTATTGTTGGTTTCTGTCCATATCTCAGGTACCAGTGTTGAAGATGATGTTGATGGCGGAGTCAGTGAGAGAACCAGATACTTTACTACTGCACGAAATCTTCTGATAAGCTCAGCAGATGCGATAGAAAGGATGATGTCTTCATACAAAGAGGTAATTAGGTTCTTTGTGATAGTAAATAAATTGAGATTACCATACATCAAAGAAGTATTGTCTTTGTGTACTAGTCATGATTTCAAGATACCATTCATCATTCAGCCATATTACTTTGTGTAAGTAAATAAAGATATGTGATAATTTTATTGAAAAACATGGACAGAGATTATCACATATATATACATGCAAGTATGAGGTTGGTAATTATTTGAACTTTTGTTTCCTCAGATAACTGAATTAGCTGGATACACATCAAGAGTGTCACAGATGTTTCAAGTATTTGAGGATGTCAAGTCAGGAAAGTACCAGAGGAACACAGTCACAAAGCAAAAATCACATAAAGTTACCCATGAAAGGATTTCAGGGCCTCTCATACAGAAAGGTAATAATGGTACATGCTATCTAAGATTGTGAATGTGACAGCATTAGGGTTTGCAAAATGTCACTCAGAAAATTCATATAATTGTTTTGTAGTATAATCTGTATTTAAGTTTTAACTTGTACATAATTATTATTGAGACCATTTCTTTGTCAGTCATTTATCTGTTCCATTGTTGAAGATGAAGACATTTCACTTCTTGTGATATTTGATTTAGATATGCTGATTATTGTATTTCTTTCTCTGTTTGTACGTATATTTTTAATAAGGTATTGTTAATATTTTTGTCTTTTGATTATACAGAATATTACAAATTTATATATATGTGTAAGATGAATTATGAAATTATTCAAGGAGATGATTTAGACTGCATTTTTAACTTACTGAACACTGAGTTTTTTTTTGGGGGGGGTTCACATACACTGAAGACTGCAGTTTTCAGGGTTCAGTTGTATTGCAAAAATTTAAAAGCACACTGTTTGTAGTCCTACATCAACCATTTTAACACCTGTGACAGTTCTAAAGCAGCCCAGTATGATGCAGAAAACAGAAACAGATTATGTCGCATAGTTATTTTTAAATGATTTTTTTTTAAAAATGAGACAAATTTTGCATTTCCCAAGAATTGGGGAAAATATACCTGAAGTCCAATAAATCATCTGAAACCAAACAAAGAATAAAAGAAAAAGAAGTTTATGCTTTCTGTGTGTGGGTAAATCTGTGTAGTGTTCAGAAATGAAAAAAAAGTAAATTCTCATATTCTTTCCTTTCCCTGCTGGACATTGTGTTCAGTAGATCATCACAAGTGAGTTGAGAAGTGTCCGCATATTCACTTTGAAGTGACTTCCCTTGTTCTTCAATATCTCTAATAGTTACAGACCTACTTCTGCCAGACTTGGTACGAAACGATTTTGTGACTCTACGGTAAGAGACTGATCCCGGGGCCATTGCATGAAATGAGTTGGTGAAAAAAAATTGTAAAGTCGATCCCGCAATAGTTGCGGGAAACGTCTCATTGACGAAGGGTGTCCCGCAAATGTTGGGGGAAACGTCTCCAGTGAGTTAAAAGTAAGCTTTACATGTATTATGTGTGGTTGATTGTCTAAATGTTTTAGATTGGATATGACACAATAACATAGTGAATTATATCTCTCATTATTGTGGTTGATAGCATCCATTTGTGAATTTGTTGCAGGAGTGGTCATTGACACACAGTCAACCATCATCATTGAGGACCTTCCAATTATCACACCCAATGGAGACATCATCGTTCAGTCATTGTCTTTAAGGGTATGTGAAATTTTACTATGTATCTGTTTAGGACAAGCTCTGACTGAGGCTGAAAAGACCTTATTGGAAAAGGAGACAGAGATATTCAGGTTTAGAGTCTGTGGACAAAACAGCTCTCAGATGTCGCATTTAAAAAAAAAAAAAATTAAAAATTGCCAGTATCTGAATAATAGTGTGTGTCCAACTTGAACTTAATGAAACTATTAAAAAAAAAAAATCAACAGTAGAAATCTAAAGATGAGTAGCCTGTTTTAAATAGTACTTTACCTATCATTAGTTTCATTCACTTTTTCATTTCTGTAGGCTGCTATTTCTTTTTCTTAGCCACTGTTTTCTGTTCTTGCCCTTGCGTAGATTCAAATTTGATGTCTTTGTTATTCATTCAGGCACTGAAGTGAATCAAATGATGTAGAGATAAAGTAAGGTTTTTGGACTGCCACATAACTGCACACTGGTTATTTGTCAAAAGCAGATGATGACGGTGATCATGTATCACAGTGAATTTGCATGTGGCACAGCATCCCAAAGCTGGAAATATATATATATATATATACCATCTTGGAGATCAACAAAAGTCAGTATATTAGGAGCTTCCACTATTAATTATGTGAGCCTTAGAGATCTACTTAGTTTTAAAGCATGTGACTGGTGTAGAACAGTAAGTTAGAAAAATGAATCATGTGATGATTTTCCTCTTTGAGAACAAATATTGATACTGTTTGTTTCATCTTTGTAGTAAAGAGATAATATTGAATTTCAGATGGAACCAGGGATGCATTTGTTGATCACTGGACCCAATGGTTGTGGCAAATCATCCTTGTTCCGCATCTTGAATGGTTTGTGGCCTGTCTACGGTGGAAAGTTGTGTAAACCTCCACCCTCTTCCATGTTCTACATACCACAGAGGTGAAGTAGTCCTGTGATTATGTGAGAATTGGTGACAGTAGTCTTGAATCTGGGCTATGCCTTCTTTTGATTGTCCCATTCACCACATTCCAACTAGATCTAGAATTTGGAAAGCACAGTCCCGATTCAGACTCATTTTCATTAGCAAGAACTAGATCTCTAGTTCTAATACTATCTCTCCTGAATGATGTAGATCTAGATCTACAGAATCACAGTCCAAACAGACCTAGTTCAATCACTATTCAGTTAGATCTGGGTGTATTGTATGGAAAAACTACTGTGTAGTATCTTTCAAATTTCATGCCAAAACCATGCCACACTGGCATAAAGTGGCTAAAAATAGATTGGAGAAGTTGGTTTCGTTGAAGGAAAACTTTGATTGGATTTTGATACTTTTGAGACAGAGGCTTAGCAGCAATGTCATAATTGTGAGCCGCAAAATGTGGCTCGCGCTAAGATTTGGACGGGCGCTGGAGCCACAAAATGCAGCTCATGATAGGGAATGTATTAACATTCTCAGTGAATTTTTGCATTGATTATATACAATAAGCATGTCAATGTAGATCACATTTTTTCAGCTTCCAAGACGCATGTATTATGTTTGTGTTGCCATATGACCCCTTCCCACAGGTTCTATAGAGCACTTTGGGCCCTGAAAGATCGAAATGCTATATATATGCCCTTTATTATCATTATTAATTGAAATATTTAATTTTCTACATGCATAGATATATGTGCTTGAAAAAAAAATTGTGTCTTTACTTAAGTTCACCCTCCTTGTCCTGCGTTATCATTTGCAGACCCTACATGTCTATTGGAACTTTGCGGGACCAAGTGACCTATCCTGATTCAAAAGAAGACATGAGAAGGAAAGGGTTCAATGATGATCATCTAATGACCATTTTGGAAACTGTGCACTTGGATCATATTGTGCACAGAGAAGGGGGTCTGTATTTATTACTTTGTTGATGGCTGTTGCAGTTGTTTGTCTGTATTGTGTGCATTTTCTTTCTTTTTCTTTTCATGTTTTGTTGAAATGGAAAAAAAAAAAAAAAGGAAATAATTGTAAACACTAAAAAAAAGCTTATGTTTGTGGCTGGAAAAGAGAAATGTACAGATTCTTTACAGAGCCTTGTCAACATAAATAGCAAAATTATGTCCATATTTATTGTCTTGAAATCCAGGAATCAGTTTTTTTGTTTCTGAGGTCATCTGTTGTTGTAGATGGCTGTATATTAAATATATAGAAAATTCACAAAAGAGCTGTTTTTACAGCATCTACTGATTTTCTTTTAGAGTAGCTACACTCATGTGTTGTGGAGGAGGTGAAAAGAGAGTGAAATTGGACAAAGCCAATCTGGTCCTTGTATCTCATTGTCACTTATTTCTTATGTGGTTGGAATTCCCAACAGGTTGGGATTCTGAATGTGACTGGAAGGATGTCCTTTCTGGTGGGGAAAAGCAACGCATGGGAATGGCCAGGACATTCTATCACAAGTAAGAGCACTGCAATCTATGCTTATAACAAAGATCAGGAAAACCAAAAGTTCACATTTTCTATAAATTTCAGAGATGTCAATTTGCCAACTGATCAATACAGCATTGTTCATTAAATTTTTTTTTTTTTTTTGTAGCTTTTTGATCAGATAGATGAGTGATAACTACAAATTAGATAATCAAGGCAATAAAGGAAGTTGAAACTGTAGTTTGGTAATCTTTATTTCTTGGTCCCCCGCTGATATGTCTTTAACCAGCTGCATCTGTAAACAACAGTTGTCCAAGAAAAGCAAGTAATGTTTGTCATCATGACATTTCCAGGCCCCAGTTTGCCCTGCTGGATGAGTGCACCAGTGCTGTGTCCATCGATGTGGAGAGCAAAATTTACCTGAGCCTGAAAGCAGCTGGCATCACCTTGCTGACAATCACCCACAGACCAACTCTCTGGTTGGTAGATTTTGTTTTTCCGGATTTATGTTTGCATACCATGGCAAAATTCATACAGTTTGTGTCGCATTGCATTGATGATAGGTCCATTCTAACGTGTTTGACCAATGGTCATTCAATGGTAGACTTAGTGTATTGTCAATCAGGATGTGGCTCCACCTGGCTGCTACATGAGGCTGTAGATCATCGCAATTTGATTATATATAGACAAAGGGTGCAAAAAGCTCTTGAATATCACCTTTCCTGGCAATATTGCGAGTTCCAATGCCAGGGATGGACACTGGATGATCACTATGACTCAAGAAAAACTGCTGATCATTGAAATTATCAATGTAAGTGTTCTAAAATGACTTTCCCCATCCTATAGATAGTGCAATTTTGCTTTCTTTCTGCTACTAATAGCTCAGTTGTTGACTAAATGTCATAGTAAAGGTCAAAACACTTTTGGTTTGCACTCAAAAATAATATGGGGGACACACAGAGGCTCTCATGAACCCAAAAGTGGCTCTTATAAAGATGGGGGATAGGGAGCAAAATTTGAAAAAAAAAATATGTCCAGAGAGCCAAAAAATGGCAACAAGAGACATAGAAGTCATATAAAGAGGGCCAGTATGTAAAAAAAAAAAGGCTGTTCTGAGGCCGAAAGCTGAACGGAAAACTCTTCATGTCAATTTTTTCGCTGAAAAAAAAAACAAAACATTAAATGAGTTTTTCACAAAACCCGTTTGTTTGACAGTTTTTTGCAGTTTCCTTTTTTGTTTCGAAACCAATCAAACCAAATTTGGTATATAACATTGTCAACACAATGCCCATAAATTACATATGTGCGTTAAATTCAGGCGGTAAGTTTTTTTTTTTTTTTTCATATGTGCATTAAATTCAGTTGGTAAGTTTTAGAGAAAATTGGGTTTTAAGTTTGAAAAAATGGCGAAATTTGAATTTTCGCTAAACGGCATTTTCAAAAGTTTATAGAAAATTTTGTATTTCATGGAAAAAGATGAAAATACTTATCTTGTTGGATATTATATCAAATATTATATTCACCAAGTTTTATTAAGTTTTGTTGAAATTTAGCGGCGGAGATTTTAAAATCAGTCAATTTAGGGACACCAAAATCCAAGATGCGGCGTTGCCATGACAACTGTATGAAAAGTCGATTTTTTTTACTATTGTTTCCTCCTCATTTCAACATGTTTAATTCAATGGAAAAGGTTAAAATATCCTAACTTTAATAATTAAAAAAATCACCTTACATCTGATTGTCATGACAATGCTATCATATTGGATTTTTTGTTTTTAAAATTAGCTATTTTCTAAAGCCTAAGGCTCCTTAAGTACTGAATGGAATAGAGTGGAATTCTGCTCATGAATAATTTAGCTTCATGTAAAAGACGAAATCCAATTGTTTTTTGTTTTTATATCATAGACTATTTATAAAATTTTGAAATATATTTAGTGGCAGATGTAAATTTTTCACAATTTTCCACCAAATATCCAGTTTTCCTTCTAAAATGGAAATGAAATTCAGAAAAAGCAAGGCATTTGACTAAATTACAAGCTATGGAGGATGTTTATACCAAATTTAAAAGGAATGGTTGAGAAATAAAAAGCCTTAGGGAAAAAAAAAATGAAGAACTCATGCATATTGAGAAAATGGCAATTGAATGTTCATAATCTTCTATATAGTCATTTAGTAGTGCCGTTTTGGGGCATAAAGCATATGTTTCTGGCCCCATCTCTTGTTTTTCTGGTATGAGAAGAGCTCCAAGTCTGTAAAAATAGCAAAACACCATTTTTGATATTTTAGTCCTAAACCTTATTGTCAGGACCTGCACCCACCTTAAAAGCCAAGGCTAAAGACCTCCATTCTACATGAACTGGAGATAATCTTATAATTGCTCATCATACCACTGTCTCAACAATTACATCTTTGATTTCCAAGTGATATTTTGGTAATTTGCCTTTGTCTATCGCCCAGTTTTTGTAAGCTTTATATATTGAAGTTTAAAGACTGTCTATCCCCCATTTTAGTTTTGTGTGTCTTCTTTAGGATGCTCATGTTCAGGATGCATTACATTATTTTCCACAGTTTTGTAACAAAGTCACTCCTCTTAGTTATTGGCAGTTCCAGTTCTCATTCAGGTTGATTTTTTGTAACACAAATGATATTGTGCTATTTCCAGGAAGTTCCACACTCACTTACTGCAGTTTGATGGGGAGGGTGGCTGGAGGATGGAAGAGCTGGACACCAATGCACGTCTAACCCTAAATGAAGAGAAGCAAAAGCTAGAGAGCCAGCTGGCGGGAATGCCTCGCATGCAGGAGAGATTGCAAGAACTATGTTCACTCCTGGGAGAGGATTCTGTACTCCTCTCTCCTCAGCCAGATGAAGAGCTGCAAGATGGTGAAGGCAATAGCTCATTTGAGGTGGAAAACTCTGAGTAATTTTTGTGCCCTGGAAAGGATATGAAAACCTACTCAGTGTCTGATGATCAGTCAGCTTGAACTTTAAATGCTTTCGACCAGCAACGTAAACTGTTTTAAGCAAAAAAAAAAATTAAATATGGTTGTATAGCAAGGTAGAATCGTAGCCAGCAGTTGGAAATATCGATGTGTCTAACTATTAAACATGAACGCCTATAATTGTAAAGTACCCTATGAGAGGGCTGTAACTTATCAAAATTCAAGCAACTCAGAATAG
Source organism: Peronia verruculata (assembly GCA_038406235.1). Taxonomy (NCBI): domain Eukaryota; kingdom Metazoa; phylum Mollusca; class Gastropoda; order Systellommatophora; family Onchidiidae; genus Peronia; species Peronia verruculata. The sequence goes on from JBCAUA010115452.1 coordinate 11,233, forward strand.
AGATGAGGAAATGAATTTTATGTTCATTGAAGTGAATTTGCATGTTCTCAAGTGGAAGATCAGATTTTGCACACACGTAATGTTTTGGCTAGAATGCCTGATGATGGAAATATTGATCATATTGTCTTAAATTCAGACACAAACCTCGCATTTATAGCAGCGTCAATGCAAATGATCAAAGGCAGTCCACTGTGTACAAATGAATCACTTGGTAATTCCTGGAGACATTACTTTTTATATTTTCATATCTATTATGAGCTTTCTACAACTATTTAATAAGTTTATAATCAGTCACCCACATTCATGCTTCTGTCAGCTTTTCTACAATTCTTAAAATGTTAAACTCATTTGAGGAATTTTATTTTAACTTCTTTGATGTAAAGCCCTATTGAAAAGTATAAGAAATGAGAAAAATATAGATGATGTAAAGAACGAACATTTTCATGGACAAAATGGTCCACAGTGGAAATAAGTTACCATCAGGATGCCACAAGAAAGTTGGAAAGCAGGCACAATCTAGTGTGAATTTAATATAGATCACATTGCTCAGATATTTTAATTAATTTTTTTGTTTTTGGTGCATTTATATTTTATTTTTTAAATTCTTTTATTATTATGCTTGCTTTTTTTTTTATGTTAAAGAAAATACTGTTCCAGTTTTGATTAATGTAACTGGTCATCTTCTATATTAATTGTTTTGTCCAATCAGGTTATTTATTCAATTTTATTTCAAACTGTGATCTGAACACTAGACATTACCAAGGCTTCTGTCCATTGCATAATAATAGTTGGTACAATTCTTCACACAATGGGGTTTATCACACATACGCATACACATACAGTGTATATATATATATATATATATGAGACATGACACGGTGAAATCAGGCGCTTGTCAAACTGAGGCTATGAGAGAAATCAAGTGTTTTACAACAGTGAACAGATTTTTAACAGAATTGTATTTTTCTTCACAAAACCCTTCAATATCAATCTAAAAATGCATTTCGGAGTTAAATTTGCTGAAATAGATTGAGTAAAGGGCCCAGAATTACAGCTTAGGGACATGGGCTAACAAAGGTTAATAAGGATTTACAAAAGTGATCAGCCATTTTCTCACTAAATTGAGCTGCAGCAACAGATCATCCCCATCGTCTTTAATTGCCAATAGCTCGACTTCGGAGGTAGAACAAGATATTTTTCAAACAGAGAAAGGGAAATGGATACGCTTAACTTTGGTAGCAATATATATATAACTCCATTGCTAAAAAATTGATGAAAGCTTGATTTTATTGTGTTGCATCTCATATAATTCGGAACATTGCAAACTATTCTATATCTGTCATTCATTGTGTCATCTTTCTTTTTTTTTTTTTTTTTAAATATAAAAATTCATAGTTTTTTTTTTTTTCTTATCCTAATTTTAAACCAAAAGGAAAATTTTTCTTATATTGATGTAAAAGTGAATTGTGATCAAGAACAGTCCACTGTGAGTCACATATTGTTCTAAATTATATTATTATCATTGTAATTTTCCATTGTGAGTTTTACTGTCTTCATTTGGGGGAGGTCTTGAGGGAGAAATTTTTGTTTTGCAGGCTAGGGACAGAATTTTTACCAACTTTTTTTTTTTTTTTTTCAAAATCATAATTTTAGTCACCCCAAGAATATCAGGCATGTGAGTTGCATGTATGTAGGTCGGTAGGCCTGGCATAAGTCTCCATAGTCCAGGAAGGAAGACAAAAGAGCAACAGTTAAGATAATTTTATACCTGTGGAAACCAAAACTGTGATGATTTACTACTGTACCCATTCATGTTTGCTTTCTAACCATACTTCAACAAAGGGTGGAAAGAGAGATATAAGAGCTTAAGTTAATCAAGTTAATTATATGTCTGTGAAAATTAGAATGATAGATTCAGCTCTGTCACCCATTCGGTGATTTTCTCACTTTGTAAATCATTTTCAATTTGGAACTTCCCACATATGCATCTAGGGTTCAAACAATTTTTTTTTTCATTACATCATATTTTTAGCTCAAAGTGTTTTTGTTGTTATCAGTTTAATTACTAACAGCTGTATAGCCCTTCCCTAAGTAATTTTGGAAAATTGTTCTTTTTGGTGTCAAAAACCATATCATTTTCAGAGTCGATGTTTATACCTACTTATATGAGAGATAACAAAAAGTGACACACTTTCTGTATCTGGCAGCTTGTAAGGAGACATGTTTAATTGAAACTGTTTACTTTGGATTTGTTGATTGTCTTACATAATTGAGAAAACAGAGCTTTCCACGAAGACACAGCCTTTCATGCTCTGGTCCCTCCTCCTGTGATCTGCTCTTTGCAAGATGACAGCAGGTGTCGATTACTGGACGTTCTGAACAAAGTCACTGTAACATATTTTTATTTTCAGTGTCCTCATCAATAGATCATAACATTGTACTGTTGTATTTACCACTGCATATCTTCTTTTGCCTCTTAACCAAAAAATCTTCTCATTTAAGATAACTTAAGATTGATTGCACCATCTAATAATTTTTTTTTAAATTCAGTCTTGTCTTATTTCCTTTCTTTGAAATAACTTTGCGAGAGATAGCGATGGGTTAAAAAAAAAAAAAAATGATGTAAATTAAAAATGTCGCAATTTTGACAATTTAGTCTTTGTAATTTGGTTGTTCAGGGGTTAAATCAGATTGTTATTTTACACAAAGATTTTTGTGACAAGATATACTACCTTGGTTTTGATGTTTTCAGTATTTTAGTTCTTTATGTTTACGGTATCTATCTTTTTCAAGCATGGTGATTTTTTTCCCTCTGTGTGTTAGTTTAGTGGGAATGAAGTCAGAGTATACATTAAGCACGCAATTTCAATATTATCTTGAAGTCTCCTGGTTAAGAAGATCACCTTTCATGATGATCAGATAGATACTTCCTGCTCATATCATCATCTTTGATTTACTCTTTATATTTTTCAGTCACACTATTTGTTATCAACAAGTTTTAGCCTACTTTTTGATTGATCATTCATTGTTAAAATAGGCTTCATTTTAATATATTTTCAGCTTTACTCTCATGTGGAAGTTTGCTTTATCTATTTTTAACAGCTATTTTTGAAGCAAAAATTAACATTTTATGTAGTGTCTTCCTATTTGCAAGTATTTTTTTTTCTTTATTTAAAGAAAATTCACAAACGGTCTGAGTTTTCCATATATCAGTGGCAGAAGGTTTCATGGGAAACTTGTAGTTAGTTTTTGCAATACAATGCCCTTATTAGTTCTGGCAAGATGTCATCAAGAAAAACTTGAGGATTGGCCTGGCAATAGTTTCCATTGTATAAGTGTAATGTGGTATTTTCCACCTTTTCCACTGTTTTAAACAGAAAATAAAGAGAATCTCTACTTTAGTGCCTGTTACTAACACCTGTTTGACTGGTAGTGTTGTTTGTCTTGGCTGTGAACATGCTGATTTGTTGATACAGAGGGTGGCACACTGTATTCTCCATCACAGGAGCCATGCAATTGGCTTGTGCCTCCAGATATGTTTTTCCAGTCTCTAAAGGCCTCTCCTTTGTGATGATCACAGCACATGTGAGGTAGCTAAGCCACTCAGTTCTCTTCAACAAGAAGTGATATCATTCACTTCAGTTATCCAATGATCTCATTATTTCACAGAGAGATTCTTTGATGCACAGTGGATTATTTTTTTTACTTTTCTCATCCTTCTTTTTTTTCTAGAAAATTTCAGTAGCAATGTTAGCAGTATGAAGTCCTTTGAAATGTAAGAGATTGCAGAATGTGTTCAACATTTGTATCCTGAAACTTTCGAGTCAGAAGTTATTGCACATACTTATATGCTTACTTTGGGAGACAGTTCAATAAGTTAGACTTGCTGATTGATGGATATCAACTGAGATCAATTATGTTTGTATTAACTATAGTGGTTTAGTTTTTCCATGGTTTCTTTGTGATGTCAGTGATTTTTTTTTTTTTTTTTGATTGCAGTGCTATGGTTTTAACACTTGCCATCATTATTCTCTTCCCTGTATCAAAGTTTTTCAACATTGGTTTACTTACTTTACATATAGATGTTTGCATTTCTCTTTCATAATTTGGCTTTAAGTTCAAGCGCTCTACTTCTTCCTATATCCCATCAGTTTGAGTTATAGATTTCCTTACTCCAATGCTATATGGGTCACTGTCAAGTTTTATGATGATTTTTGCCCACAGTGCAGGCATTTGTGTGAGGAGCTTAGATCTACTATTTCCTGCTTCTTAACTTACCTCTTCAGTTTGTTAAAAGCTTGTCACTCTGTTCGGCGTCTATTTCAGCAGCAAGATTTTTTTTTCTGTCATCTGACCACTTATTGTGATTGTATCGATGACATTCAATCTTCATTTCTAGCATAATGGCAATATTGTATTCCGTAGAAATGTTTCCTCTTGAAATAATTGCAATATAGCCATTTATGAAATTTCAATCAATTATCCTCTAGTTGGAGCTTCAAAATTTTGTTTCTTTTATTTTAAAAAAAATTTGATATGCACAAGAAATGAGGGTTTTATTTCAACTGTTGCTCCAAAGAATCTAAATCTTATCATTCTTGAAACAAAAATTGATCTCACTTGGAGAAGTAATGCTTTGTTAATCCCTAAAACCCTCAACGAGTTGCCCCCTTTTGAAAGTGGCACAAATAGTGAAATACATCACTCATTCTGGTGGTGGGACGTTTTGTTTTCATTTTTTGTATGCACCCCTACTTACTTTACAGTCCGTCACCACAGAATTAAATTGTCCTATGTACAACATAAAACTGTTGTGGTTAGGACAACTTGTCTTGCTTTCTCTGTGATTTGCTGTTCATTTTGGAACAAATGGATTTTAATTAGTGTATCATGTTATGTGTTGTATGCTTGAAATTGTATTTACACATCTGAATTATGGTATTGTCTGGAATATGGTATGGAACAAGTATATTTTGCAACTTTCAACAAACAGGTTTTTGTAATCCGTAGGCACAGGTCTTCTTCGAATACAAAAATACACAGTGTATTATTTAAGAATTGTAAATAGTTATTCATTATGTTAAAGGCATTTCAAGATGTGTGAATTTAAAGTCCCTGACGCCTTTTAAAGTAAGAGCAATTGTTGAGTTATGTAGGTGAAAGATTTTTTGTCATGAAAAGTGATGCATACATTTTCAAATTACTTTCCACTCACAAACGTTGTAGACATTCAGCTATATATGTGAATGATTTTGCGTGCATGAATATAAATCTTAGAATTTCAAATTTGGAATTAGGATTTTGGAGTAAATTTCTTTTCACTCTAGAAACAGAGCTGTTCACTGTCTTGAAGTTCAAGGAAGAACATTCCCTCCACCTAACATCTCTTTTCTCCTAGTTCATTCATAGATGGAGAAGACACATGCAAGGAGTGCATAAATGAATATGCACATGTTGGTCATACTTATGGATATGTTCTGTATAAATGAGTCAATAACATGCTATGCTATATCAGTGAAAATCCGGGTCAGATCTCTTTATTGTTTAGAAGATGTAGAGAAGTATTATCCAAGAATTGGGTGACTGAGAAATAAAAATGAAGAAGAAAAGACAATTAAAAAAAAATATTAAAAAAATTCCACTTCTATGCCATGCATGAAACTTAGTTGTAATAAAGAAAGTTATACATGTACAAGTTAAAAGGGGAAGGTTTCCTTTCATCGTGTCATACTGCTTGGTCAGATCAGTAGTTAGTTAATGAAGGCACCAATGATTCTGTCATGTTTATCGAGTCTTCCGGGAAAAGATGATTGAGTGTTGATCTGAGGAATGAACAGGCAGTATTATCCCAAGATTGTATGAGCTGAGGCTCTTTACTCAGAGAGACCTGGAAAGAATGAGCAATGCTAACTGAGCAATATTACCTACTCCACTCTGCTATTAACACTTTCTGTCACCTTTATCAATTCTTACTGTCAGTTTCTTTAAGTGATATAAACTTTCTGACACTTCAGTTAACTGATATTTTCACTTTTGTTAGACTGTTATCAGTTTTCACTGTCAATGCTATTAATTTTATTCTATCACTTTGAGATATTATGAACTCTTTGCTGTCACTTTCTCAAAATGTTAGTCTAGTAATTCGTTTGTTTTTTTAATTGTTTGCCTCACTATTGTATCCACGATTATTGTTATTATTTTTAATTTCACGTTATGAAGATGCTGTCTGCTGTCACTATTATTATCTTTATATTACCTCTCACTTTAATTTATAAGCCAGTTATTCATATAATTCAATAATTCAATTTCATCTCAACCTAACATTTGCTTCTGCTTAGGACTGACTCCAGCAAAGGTGTCCCATTTAATTTGACTGTATGTGTTTGATTTTTCTTCTTTTGCATGAGTTTGCCCAAAATGTTTGAAGTAAGATAGGAATGTTCATATTTAGATTTTCAGTAGCCAGAGGCTATTTCAGTTTTATTATGGTTTTGTTATTTTTTACTACTTATGTTGTATCTGAATAATTCTAGCAGTATGTTAATATTGATTACAAGTTGTGACCTAATGATTGGCGGTAGTTTTAGATTTCCCTCCACATAGTAGATTTATGTCTTTTTCTTTATATTATTTTCCGTGACTTCTACGAGTCTGTATTCAAAGAAATTCAGCTCCAAACTTGCAAATTTGTATTTTTATTTTCCGGCTTTTCCCATTTTACTTTTGCTCATACCTATAACATCCTTGTCAAATGTTCAATTATCAGTTTATACAAAACATTCCTTATATGGTATAGGTAGTTTGCTTTAGTCTTTAAATCTGCAACTTTGCCTAAGTGTCACATTGTAGCAGCTGTTTTGATCATGCAGCCCATGACACAATGAAAAAATTTTCCGAAAAATTTAATATTTTGCACTAGCTGCTTGCCAGTATACGCTTGAGTATGAGAACAAGGGATCATGTTTTATATCCAGTTCTTTCATGTTGTGCATTTATCAAAGATCACCCACGTTGTTTTATTAACTTGTCTGTCTGTTTATTCATATTATTGATTGTTGTAATGCATTGTGAGGGTCATGACGAAAAGTGAAATTTAGAACTTTTCTGAGCCCTACATAGAACTTATCAGTATTGTTTTTGGTGAGAGCATTTTTGACTTTTTTTTTTTTGTAACTGATAATATGATTTTTGTTTCAAAGATAACTCACTGAGGACGACCACTTTTGTTCCATTGTCTTCTCTGGGACTCACCCTTTTTAGGGTGTTTTCAAAAATTCATTGTGTTAAAAGTTACGAAGATAGATTTTGAAGTGCTGTTAGAAGAGTAAAATGTGCTATACTGGAAACAGAATTGTATATTGAATTTTTTTAAAATGAATCTCTGCTCTAAAAATGACAAAATATTTGACACTTTCCTTCCCCTTCAGACCCGTGAACAGGCCTCCCTTTCCTTTACAACCATTCTTTTTACATGGTTTTGAATCTGTATCAGCACAACCTGGGCCTAGATCAGTCTATTGTGCTGATGTGCCAGTAAACCCCAACACAAACAAACAAACATACAAACTAGACCAGTCTCTGAATACATTGCCCGATTGGGAATTTCAATAACTTCGAAGATATTTTCTCTCATCCATGCAGAAGGCATTCCATCTAACATTCGAGATGATGTGAGGAAAAAAATTGTAAAGAATTTACCACTCATGCAAGAGAGTTCTAACCTAGTTCCAACTGAAGAGAAATGACTCCAAAGGCAGAAAATAAAGCCCATTATCTATAGATTATAATGAAGTGTTAACGTTGAGATTTCGGTCTTCAGCTGTCGTAGCATAAATGATCGGACATGTTGCAATAATAGTCTTCAGTGAGTTAAAAAGAACTGATTAATGAAGAAAAGTGGAGTTAAGGTGACCTTGATTGAGGGTTACCATTAACTAGAGTGATGTCACAGAGGTCATGAGTTGCAGACCAGCATGTATTTTATTTGTATTATTAAACTGGATGTTAATGATGCACACGGTTGAATGATAAACATGAACACGAAAAAGAAAAAAGATTTGAAAAAAAAAATGTTAATTCATCTGTTACTGTCAGTCAGTCAGCAATGTGTGTGATACTGATAGTGCAGGAGAGCCTTCTCAAACTCTTAACCGTTCAATGTACTTTGGTTATTATATATGGTGCAATTTGATCTATGTACCACTCATTTCATATGGCTGTTTTCATTACAACCTACGATACACCATTATTTGCACCAAGGTGGAAAAATGACAAATGTAAAATAGGCTTTTCTTTGATCTCGTTTCTAAGCAGAAAAGATTTTTATCAGATGCTTAGTAACTCAAAAGTCAATATGAATATTTTCTTTAATGATCTTGATTTACTAGCTCAACTTTATCTCTTAGAAAAAAGAAATGTTTAAGAAATGTAGAAAAGTTGTTTCATTAGACTGAGTGTTAAGGTTACATTACTGAATGCTACACTGTGGCTTTAGAGCCTGCTTTCCTGGATGGAGTTACATGATACATACTCCATGAGTATATTCTTGTCATTGTTGATGTTATAAATTTCCTGGAGAGACATATAGATGATTTTGCTCACAGTCCAATGTGAGTCATTGGACATACTTTGATATTTATGTTTAAAACAACAGAACAATTTAAGATAGCTGTGGTATACAGAAGTTATCCAGTTATTGTGATTCATTCCCAGAGAGACAGAAGTAAACTGTTGATCTCTACAGCGAGCACAATGCACATTTGACTAACTGTTAGTGTTACGCACTGTTTGTTAAATATTGTCTTTGAAGTCATGACACAAAGGCTAGTTCCATTTTATTTTTCATGTTACTTATATTGGTGAGCGAAGTATGATTTTTGGTGTATGAAATACCCAGCATGGCCCACAAGAGTGTACAATGTTGTGTCAAAAACCCTATTATTAGCCCTTGACCCCATCTGAACCTGAAGTCATTTTTGCATTTTTGGATGTCGAACACTCATTGTGTATGGATTTATGGATGATTGGACCAGAGGAGCCCATTCCTCTCCAGGGAGGTTTGAGTTGAACCTTTTCTTGTTTAAGATTGGTTGTCACCCAAAATTTATTAGTCTTATCCGCCTGAAAGATCTGTAGCACATGGTGTATTCAAGCTGTCAACCACAAACTCCGCCACTCATTTCTTGATTTCACTTAGCATAGAGGTCTTACCACTTTACCAAGCTTGCTACCATCATGGCTCAAATTGTCTTCTTTTGTGGTTTAATGCACTGCACTGTAATTCAGTTGTTCTGCCAATGATGCAATCATCTGTTTATTTACGAATGAATCTGCAGTCAGTAAATCTTTCCCACTGTAAGCTTTGCACTTTGCTAGTCATGTGAAATGGAAAGTTCAGAATGTGACTAATAATTTAATTCTTGAATTTTGTGACTAGGAAGACACAAGGAAGATTGTTCAAAACACAATTGTGCTTCATTTAGGCAGTTGGGCACTACTCACAGAAAATTATCTGTATGTTTTACTGTTTAGTGTGTAATATTTGGACATGTATTATTACGTGAAAGATAAATTGTCAGGGTGTTTATTTTGCAGCAAAAAAACTGCAAGAATTATCGTATTATTTCTACACTTTCTTCACAGAGAAACCTTTCATTCACTTTTCATTTTTTTTTTTGGTCATGTATTTTTCTATGGTTTTACAGAAATATTTTAGAAGGCCAAGTCCATAAATCTGAATTATAGTACATGTACTTATGATGATTATGATTAGCACAGCCACATACATGTACATGTTTTACTAAATTATCTAACCTTAATTTTCTGACCATGAAAGAGGATCACAAGATGAATTTTTTCACAACAGGTCAAGGAGAGACCTGCATTTAGTGGAACTCTGATATTGAGAAATTGAAGGGACCAGGACTTTTATGTTTTAATATCAGAATTTCTTTCTAGAGGTAGCTCTACATGTACCATGAAACAGAGTTTTTAAATGAGGGTGGTGGCAACATGATGATGATCTGGGACTCATGTAAGGTAAACAGTACTGTTCAAGATAATTTATTGCGATATTGAAGGATATATGGTGCAATTCATGATAGCGTGTGGCCATTCAACACATGTGGCACCATTAGAAGAACAAAGTCTGTATGCCTTAGGCTTTAGGTAGGGCATATGATGCAAAATACTATTACATAGTAATGTTTCTTACAATAATTTTTTTATGTCAAGGAAGGTGGGCTCCATCAGGACAATCACAATGTCTGTATTATAGTATATCGTGAACATTGCTCGTGTGACTTCAGTATGGTGTGTGTGCTATTCAGACCATGTCTGGTTGACTTTTTTTTTTAAGAAGGATGGTTCCATTAGAATAATTTGGTATGACTCCTATATCTCATAGCTAAATGGCTGACAAGTATACTTTCTATGTTTTATGTGTAATTTGTTCAGAGCATTTGCATGTTGTGATTGATGCTACTTAGCAATACTTCATCAGTGATTTTGTAATTAGTTCCTTAAGTACTTTGTCTGGGCAGTTCTCAACTATTCTTCTTCCAAACATCCATGGTGATTATATGAACTGTATCATGAGCAAGTCAGTAATGTACACATAATGTATTTTCCAGTGGACATGTTGACTGAATTTAAGGTTCATGTATCCAAGTGTTATTTCTGGTATGAGTGATGCCGTGACGTTCAAACTAAAATATGCTTCCAAAGCTTGTGACATCCATTAGTTAATCGAACAAATTTATGAGAAAAGTTTATTTTGTAATTATAATTATACATTAATACATAGTACATGTAATAGATTTAATGCTGAAAGGAAAAATGATAAATTTCATTTGAAATCATCAACTGGAAATTAAGTTTTCTTAAGTTTATTACTGACAGATAGTGTCACAAATTGCAACCTCTGGCTGACAGAAATTTGCTTTTGACAAATAAATTTATTGTTTTACATATACATGTACTAGTCACGTATAGCCTCACCTCTTAGAGTGGAGAATATTATTCCTCTTTGATCCTGTTTCTGCACTATCTTTACACTCTTTATCTTATCATCCTCTCACTGTATAGTCAGCCAGTCGAGCTCAGCATTGTGGAAATTACACTTCTCATTCATTCTGTTTATACATTAATTAACACAAAGTAATAGATTTAGTGTTGAGAGAAAATGATAAATTTCTGTTCAAATCATCAGTTGGAAAGTAAGTTCTCTTAAGTTTACAACTAGCAGATAGTGTTACAAATTGCAACCTCTCACTGTCAGAAATTTGCTTTGAACCAGTACATTGATTATTTCACATATATATACTAGTCATGTGTGGCATCTCCTCTTAAAGTAGAGAATATTATGTGTCTTTAATCCTGTTTCTGCACTATCTTTACACTCTTTATCTTTTTATCCTCTCACTGTACAGTCAGCCAGCTGGAAATTTCACTCTCATTCATTCTGCATGAGTGCATGGCACTTAGATTTTTTTTTTTTTTTCTCTCTTTTTACCCTCTTCACTCACTCTGAATGGTTTCGAACGTGCTAAGGACACAGAGCCTCACAGTTACATGCATTACATATTCTGTATGTTGCCATTATTTTGTCCAAGCACTGAATTCTCCCTCTTTGCCCCTTTAGAGAGTCACTGCATAAGCCTGTTTGTTTGCGGTATAGTGGTGTCTTATAATCAACCATCAATGCAATTTCCTTTTGTCTTTGGGTTGTCATCTAAATAAAGATTGTTGTTGTAAAAAGACAGTGCAATTGCTAGTCTATTTATTTGATCATTGTTGTGTGTAAAGAGAATGACGGCAGTGGATGGATTTTTCTTCTTCTCATTTTATTCTTCAGTCTGTTTTATCTGTCCTGTTTAATTCATGATTTCTTTCACCTGTTTTTTATTCTTACTATTATTAATTTTTCTTTTTTTTTTCTGAATTGAAAACGATTACAACTGAACGATATTTGTGACTTGTTCTTAGCATAATGTGTATGTCACGAAATACAATTCATTCATTCATTCATCCAGCGTCGTCCGTCGGGTCCCAATCCGCCTGGGTGCTGTCTGACTCTGGCGTCTGACC
>JBCAUA010115563.1:0-23319 GCA_038406235.1 Peronia verruculata
GCACGTTAAAGATCCCTTGGCAGTTGAAAATCGATGGAAGAGTAGGCCTGAGTGCCGCTGTGGGGGCAAAATTCCCATTCCAAATTTCTACCCACAAAATTCCTCAGCACAAATTGGCAACTTCTACAAGCCGAGATAATCCTGTCTCTAAGGATTGAAAGGCTTAAAAAAAAAAAAAAAAGCAGATTCTCTCTGTGCTCTGTTAAGTGCCTTTCCCAGACCATCGTGCGGTTCCTCACGATTGGTCCAGTCCAGGTCTTTGCAGTCTTTCAACCTCCTGGGTGGTTGTTTATTCTCTCGGTGTGACCTGCTTCTCCATTTATATACCATCAGAGTTGTCATGGTGATAGCATCAACTCGGCTTCTATGTTTCCCTTTAATACCATAGTCTGAGTCATCATCGTCTTGCTCATTACAGTCCCACATAATGTCCCAACTAAACCTAAGGAGGGCAACACAAAGGATGGAGAAACTTTCCATTTCTTTAACTCTTATAGTGCCAGAAACCCATTGGTTCCTTTGTAATGGCGTGAGAGATCCTTATTAACCTCAGGAAACTATATATTCATAAAAAGAGTTTCTGTCTTTAGAGATGTAAAGGCAGAAAGTGGATGTGAAAAATCTAATTAATTATGGTATTATGGATAACTTTATTGGCAGCCAGAGAGTTAAAAAGATCCACTAGAGGTATATATTTTGTGCTGTCATTTAGAAACCAGCTTTTACAAATGCTTGGCAAGTGAAGATTCAGTCGTTCATTCCAACTTGATCCAGATCTGTGTTGTCAAAAAAGTTTTGTCCTGTTTTGATGATGGTGGAGATCCTTGTATGAAGTGTCACATTTACTTAACTTTTTACAAATTGAAGACTTCCCTACTGTGGAAAGCTGATTCAAATTGTTTCTATCCAGTTTCATTTTTTTTTTTTTTTTTTGGTGATAAGTCAATTGTATATAGATGTATATCACAATATGCAATTTTAGTAAATTTCTGTGCTCATAATATGTAAATATGTGTATGTTATACATGGATTCATTTCTTATTTTGTCAATAGAACGTGCAGCAAGAACAACGATTTGACACTCAGAATTTCATGAGGAGAAATTCCCCCAAATTTCCAGATTCACTAAGAAAAGGATTGGGCAGAGGAATTGTGTCCTCCATGCAAAGTCTTGAGAATCACACCAGTGGCTATGCAGCCCCTGGAGAAGGCTATGCTAGTGATGAGGAGGACATTGACCAATCAACCACAGATAGGACTGACGTCCCTCCAGGGAGTGTGGAGGTGGTGACTCAAAAGGATATGACAAGTCTGTCGCACCAAGTTCAGAGCACATTTTTGTCTTTGCATAGCGAAGATGAAAGAGTGTCAGCCAGTGCTGAAGGCCGTACTGATGACACAAATGTCAAAACTGAGCTGGCAAGTTTTACTACAGAGGACAGCCAGGGAGGCTACAGAGAGAGGGCTGAAGATACAGAGCACAGTGACAATATGTCATATTATTCAGATGATGAGGAAGAAGACTTTGACATCAGTTTCAGAGTGTCGGAAGTCTTTTCCATGGGCAAAACCGACATGAGTTTCAGCCATCATGTTCAGTTTCGTACAGAGCTTGAGGATAGTGAGATGTATGAAGGAGATGAAGACGAGGCCTTGGAATATGAGGGTGCTGAGAATGATGGGAATGTGACAGAAAGACCTACTTCAGTATCTGGTGTTTACTTTACTGAAGGTTTCCACGGATCTGGAGTCCCTGTACTGTTTCAGTTTAGTGATCAAGACAGTAGGTTAGCAGATAAGAAAACAAGTGCACCAGAAATCTGGGATGGACTTGGGCATACAGATCAGAAGAGTAGCGGGGATGATGGTGCCACATTGAGCCAAACAGTGCAAGCTCTTTGCAAAATCATCTTTCATATACCCTTTGGTGTCACATCCAAGGACCACTTGGTATCCAAATTGAACATTTCATCTCATGAACTTCAGAAAATTCTGTACACATGTGAGGAAAGAGGCATCATTGACTATAACCCAATGGGACATGTGAGATTGACAGACAAGGGAAAGGAAGGAGTGAAGGAATTGCTCGTGTTTGAAGAATCATCTGGCGCAGCAGCCAGCCATGGTGGTCCACCGCCCAATCCAGCACAGCTGCTTCAGGAAAATCCCATGTACAGTTACAGTTTTATACCAGACCCAGAGGTGCCAAAGAAGCCAGCAGGGCGGGGTATCATAGCACATTTTGAACGGTTAAACACTCCTGGTGGATTAAATAATCAGCCGGGACCAAAGCCTGGTCCGATTAGCCAACCTCCTACAAGTCAAATAAGATCTAAGGTTCTCATGCCATGGATGACCACAGCTGCAAGTACAGGCAATTTGCCCAGTCAGGTATCAGCTTTTAACCAACAACGACAACCGCAACAACCATCCTCCCTGCCTTTTATGTCGGGGACAACATCCTCAGACATGCCTAGATCATTGTCATTGTCAGTGTTACCTACATCATCACCATCATCATCCTCATCCCAGCCTCCATCCCTCACCTTTGGGCAGCAGCTTCTGCGGGACAAGAAGACCATCATTCCTGACATGGAGTACCTCATCCTCAGCGACAACCCTGAGAAGGCTCAAGAGTTGGTCACCCTGGTGTCTGCCCCAGAACCCGTCCCACAGCGCAGATTACCTCTCCTGTCTACTCCACTGACCAGGGGCTCTAACCCAGCTATGAAACTACCCCAACCAGGAATGAAAGCTCCTTTGTTGGTAAGTTTTATGCTTGTCCAGTTATTTTGTTCAATAGTCTTTCGTTTGGCCCCATAAAATTTAGAGAAGAACATCTGCATGATCTTAAGGGCTCCTCCTGCAGAAAGAGAGGAAAGGTCCTAAACTAGCTCTGAAGGCACGGCAAAATTTACTTTATTAGTAAGTCCTGTACTTTTCATTTATGGCCTAAAGCTAGTCTCAAAGAGAATCCCAGTCATACTGGTAGACTCTGATAGTCCACCAGATAAAGACATCAATATCCCAGCTAGCATTGACATTCTTCCGACTTTGCCAGAGTATCAAGATGAAACATGCAGGAAGCATTATGAAATAGTATTGTAATTTTAAAAAGAGCCCAAAATTCACGGAATCGCAAGACATGTTGGGTGTGGGTTACTCTCTCCTAACATGTTTACTTTTAATCCCTTCGCCACTTTTCTTTGTACGTGGCACCTCTATTTAAGCATAGCTTGCTCTCTGGAATCACAGTACGTTAGAAACTCACAAATTTTACAGTTTGGCTCAGCTGTAGTTTGTAGCAGTCCAAAATATTTTAAATGCTGATCTCGTTTGCCAGATTTTTTTATGCTGATGCCAGAAATTACAAGTTCAAGCTGCTACAGTTACATTCAGTCTCTAAAAAGGCCATTACAATAATATATGCTGTATGGCATTTGTCATACTATGAGCTCTTATTACTGTTGATTTGCCTCCATTTATTGCACTTTGAGAAAATTGCAGTTTTTTGCTTAGCAAGTGTGTTTACTCATAGGATAAAATAATGTCAAAAAACTACCTGATCAGGCATGTGATCTCCAAATAGCCCTAAAAGTGGAGAAAGCTACAAAGAACTGAGCTCAAGATACAGGTGATTCCTCTTATTGTAAGGTGATTCCTAATGTTCTTTCCCTGACATACACAGTACATCAGTGCAACATAAATTGCAGCTAAGTGTGCATACTGGTAGTCATATAGGTATTGAATTAGCTAATTTAGGATATAATTATGGGGTACTGTAGTCAACATATAAGTTCAATCTCACCAGTTTACCTCAGTTGTCTATGAGTTCTCTTTACCTGTCACTCTTGTCCTGTCCTCCCAGCCCCACCCAGGCCAACCATCCCAGTTGGGGACGCAACCAGTACTTGCCCCACAGCCTAAGGAAAGCTTACACATCAGCACGGAAAGCTTTGCAGCCCTCAATAAGAATCCCATCAGTGCCTTCATGGAGTACGGCCAATCACGACGCTTGCCAGCCAGGATAGACATCCTCAGTCAGCGTGGTCCACCTCACAAACCAGTGTAAGCAATCGTAGTGAGAGTTGAAACATGTTTGGTGTTTTGAATGTGTCATACTGTCGAATGTACAACTGGGATCAAACACTCTTGGGAGTTTACTATTTAATTATCCCTGTTTAGGATAATGTCAGACATCATTAGCATTCTTCAGCCTTACATAAGTAGAAACCCAGATCCTTTTGCAACAATGTTATGTGTCAAATTTCATATGGATACATTCAGCCATTTGTGGGTTTTGTTGCAGATTTATTGTATAGATTGAATAGAACTATTATGGCACAACTCATCAAAGGTTTGTGTTATTATATTTTTCGCAATGTCTCAAAATCAGAAGTTCTGTTTTAGTTTATGCCATCATCATAGAGAATAGATCAGATGTAAAATACCTGATGTGATGAATATCCAAAAGAAAAACAAAAAATTTCTCTTCAGTTTAGAACTAGATGTGAAATGAGTAAGATGAAAGAGCGTGAGTACTGAGTGTTAGGTCATTCATAATCACAAACAGCATGCAGGATTCAGCAGTACTTGAACAGTGACAAGAAAGTGAGTATATTTTTCGTAAATGTATTAAATTTTTTTTCCCCATATTTCAACAAAAGTTTCCTGTCTCACTACGACATTGATGTCACTCAGACAGATGACCAGAAAGATTGTATTTTACATATGAATGCAGCGCACCGAAATCAGACAGTAATCAATTTCTCAGCATATTGAGTAATTGGTAACATATCAAGGCTGTTTCATGTCCTTTTCTGTTGGTGGAAAACACTTTTTTAAAATTTTTATTAGACTTTGAGACGGCTAGTAAAGATAATGGTGGTGGCTTGTAACTGCTGCTGAATTTAGTTTTTTTTTTTGTTTTTTTTTTTTAATTAAATCTTATTTAAATCCTGTTTAATAGTCACAATTTTCAAATTTTACTTAACATATTTCAGCACATTTAACTGAGATAGACTTTTACCTTTAAGTGGACATGAACTGGTTTGGGGAAAAAAAATTCACTCACTGTTGATAAAAATGGTAATTTCTCCAAAACAGCACAGTTTGATGACCACCCGATTCCATCTTGTCATGTCTCTCATAGTGATGCCAAGTCAGATTTCATTGTGTATTACAGTGGGTAGCATTTACCTCCCAGAATTGTGAAAAAAAAATTCATTCACTGTTGAAACAAATGGTGATTTCTCCAATCAAGTGGTTTGACGAGCACCTGATTTCACTTTGTCAGGTCTCGCATAGTGATTATGCCAGATTTCGCTGAATGTGATATTGGATACCTCTCAGAATTGTGCATTTTATCAAAGTTCTTATGACATCAAGGGATGGATGCATTAACAGCATAGAACTTATTCTGATTTTATTTTTGTCTTTACAGCTTTGTTGTTGCAGCCATTCTGGGAAACCGTGTGTTTCCAGGAATCACCAGCAGTAACAAGAAAGATGGGAAGAAAGAGGCAGCTGAGCAGGCAATGAGGATGTTGATTGCTGAGGGCCAGTATAATGTATCTCAGAATGCTGGTTTAGTAAGTTTGGGCACGATATTATACTTTTCCATTGAGATATAGCTCTTTGATATAATCACTATGTAGAGCTTATGTTTGAGAAAGAATTAGTCTAGTATTGGCCTCTTACATAGGCATTTTTAAAAAAAAAAAAAAGGGTGCTGGTGGGAGGGGAGGGGGTGCGGATCCTGAAAATAAGGTGGTGCGGGTCCCAATAGTGATTTTTTTGAATACTTGAACTAGGGATTTTTTACGCTTCAAATTCAGCATGTCCAAATTAGAGGAAAGTGCGGAAAAAAGTTTGTTCCGCCTCCGGTTGCCATGACAACACTGCCATGTTGGGTTTTGTGGGCCCCTTGAGTATTGAATGGAATAGTGTGAGATTTTGCACACGAACAATTCAAACCTATCTAAAAGACGAAATGCATTTTTTGTTTGTTTTTTTTTTTGGTTTATATTTCATAGAATATTTTTTATAAATTTTTTAAATATTTATCTTGACGGATGCAATTTCTTCACAATTTTCCAACAAATAGCCAATTATCAATAAAAAAATGGAAATGAAATTCAGAAAAAGTGGTATGGAGGGTGTATATTCCAAATTTGAAGGCAGTTGGTTGAGAAATAGCAAAGCCTTGTGGGGGAAAAAAAGAGAAGAAATCATACAAATTTCAATTGAATTTTCATATTCTCTCGGTACCATGGTACCGTTTTAAGGGGTAAAACTTATGTTCCAGGCCCCATCCATTGTTTTTCTAGTATGAGAAGGGTGTGAAAATAGCAAAAACCCAGTTTGATATTTTCGTCCCAAAACCTTATTTTCTGGACCTGCACCTCCCCTTCATTTCTGTCTGTCTGTTTGTACTTAAGTATTCTTCATTTCATCTCAGTCTGTCCGCCAATTTATCCATTCATCCATTTTTGCATTCATCCATTTGTCTGCATGTCCATCCATTTGTACAGTCATCCATCGACCTTTCCATCCATCAATCCATTTGTCCATCCATCCCTCTATTCATCTTTCCATATGTTCATCTGTCCATTCATTCATCTGTTCATCTGTCTGTCTGTCTGCCCAGCTACAGCCATCAGTCATTCCGGATATCATGATAAATGTTGATGCCGTCTCAATAACTATTGTCTACAAGTAGCATGATCACATCTGAGGAATGATATAGAACCTTGAACTTTATATCCCAGCAAATTTCACACACATGGCCTACTTTCTGATTTTGTCACATCTGATATTACTGAACCAATGTAGTCCCCATCTTGATGATGATCTGTGTCATGACAGTGTATCAAAGGTGTGAGATAAATAAATTCTCAAGAATTCCACTTCTGATCCTGCAGATGAGCATTCCGGAGGAGAATATGACCATGTTTGACAAAATTGCTGCTATCACACATCGCAAGTTCAACCACTTGATTGCCACCGTTCCTGAAAGCTTAGTGGGTCGTAAAGTGATTGCTGGCCTAGTGCTCAAAATGAACGAAGCCGACGTTGGATCTGTTATTGCTGTAGGATCTGGTGAGTTGAAATATTCGCAAAAGTTTGATTACATTTTAATGTTGAGAAGCAAGACTGGTTACTATTTCCTTCATGTCCTGTAATGTTAATATTTCAAAAATCATAATTAATATTATGGAACCCAAATTTCATGTGGCATTATGGATACATTCAGCTATTTTTAAGTCCATAAGCCTTTCACAGGTTTTGTTGCAGCTTTATAGTTTAGATAGTGAATGTTTTGTATTGTTCCCATTATGAAGGTACTTATGTACAGTTGTAGCACTCCATGTTGTTTGAACGTGCTTATCTCTTTGATTACTAGAGTTTACACTTTGCTTTGAGCATGGCCTTTGTGGACTGATGGCTTGGCACTTACGGGGCATCTCCTTTTTATAATGCATTAGGCTATAAGTGCATAAAGGCCACACTCCGAGTGTTACAATTACATCCACTTGTAGCTTATGTACATTTGTTACCTCACTGCATCATAAGATGGCCTCTGTCTCTGTTCCGTAGGTAATCGATGTATCACCGGTGACAAGCTGAGCCTTCAGGGGAAAACTGTCAATGATTGCCATGCAGAGATAATCACTAGAAGAGGCTTCATGAGGTGAGAGCTTGTGTCAACTCTGTTCTTATACATTGTTTGTTAGTCATTCAACATCCATGGGGAGTGGTTACCTCTCTGGTCCTTGTCTAAGCCTCAGTATGAACACTGTTCTCTGCTACAAGTGTTGCGTCTCTTATCTTGAGAATCAACTTCACCCAGCACAACCAGATTAAAAAAATTTGATATGGATGAGATAACTTGGTTTGTTACAACCAGACCTTCCAGGCAGTATTAATAACATTGTACTCTTCCAGCTGATGTCAAACATACACACCATTAGCTAGAAACATTATCATAATTATAATATCAGACATTAAGATTACAACCTTTCATGGACACAGACCAGGCAAGGCATAGGGACAGACATGGGTAGTTTAACTAAGTTAATATATATAATTAAATATAGCAAAAATATTATAATCACACAATTCCAGACAAGGGAAGCAACACTTGGCGAATTGAAGGGAAATAGTCTAGTCTGTCCCATATTAATAGTCAATATCACATGCATGCATACAGTGATGACTGGATTTATCAGGTGGTTGAGAAACCTTAAAAAGGCATTCCTATGACAACCACTCTCATTTTATATTCTGTCCGTTGATGGAATCATTTGTCTATATGATTATCTTTAAGAATAATGAATGAGTTTATGTGTCAAGAAAAAGAAAAACATTTGAAAAGTTAAAAGAAACATGACAATGAATGATCCATTCCCTTGGTGAGAGATTTATCTATTCAGGGAGAGAATGTCCATATGAATAAGATTTTTGGCCAGCCATTGAAATTAAATATGCAATTTTACAGGGCCAAACACCGTAAGAAAGGAATAGTATAAGTTTTTTGGGGGAGGATAGTCAAGATACTTTCTAAAAGTCATATTACATTCCAAAATAATGCTGTTTGTAGTTGATTGCAGTCATACTACGTTCCAAAAAAATGCATCTAAAAGTCATGCATCATTAAAAAAAGTAATGCTGTTTGTGGTGGGTATAAATATATTTCTTTTTGAAATAATCGTAGATGTTACTGGAAGAGTATAGTTTATCAATGGTGATTTTTTTCCCCGATAGATTTCTGTACCACCAGCTGAAGTCCTATGATGCTGGCAAAGATCATCCGTTGTTTGAGCCATCACCGACAGGCAAGCTGAAGGTCAAGGACAATGTGTCATTTCACCTGTACATTTCCACTGCGCCCTGTGGTGACGGCGCTTTGTTCTCCCCAAGGTAATGCACACTCCTCTTTCATTTTGCAAGATTTAGGTTGGCTATTATAGACTTTTAAGGGAGACTTTACAGTTGTTCCATTCATCCAATTACCATACACTTGTCTGTCCTGTTGTTGATTTATCTGTTTGTCACTCAATCCATCCATGGTCTGTCTGTCTGTCCACCTGTCCATCCATCTACCCATCCATCCATCTATCCATTCATCCAACTGTCAGCCATCCACAGACATTCACCCAGTCATCCATCTATCCATCCAGTCCATACACTTTACCATCCATCCATCCACATGTAATGTCTCCTAACAGAGATGTTGAAGCAAACACAGGGCCAGTGACTGAAGCCTGTGTAAAACACAAGCCCACATTTGACACCAGTGTCCAAGGGGTGCTCAGGACCAAAATGGAAGGAGGTAGGTATTACATGTTGATCTGCACAATAATGAGAATAATGGTTGATATTTCCACTTCTATTAAATCTCCTTCACATGGAATTATGAGCTTTACTCATTAGTTTCTATAGAGCTGTGCAGCGCCGTGGTCATGGTTACGCAGCAAGGCTGATGGGCAGAAATTATTGGTTTAGTGTTGAATTTTATCTCATAAATGACGATTATAAGAGAATCAAGAAACGCAGTGACATGCAGTTTTCACTAAAAATTGTTTAAAAACATAGAGATTGTCATACTGCAAAAAAACATTTTTTATTCTGTCTCGGTGAAAGTTGCAAGCATTTCACTTGTATTAGTGCACAATTTGGCATCCTGCTTCATTTTGGTTAGTTTTGAAATGCATAAATGCTTCTAAACACTCAAGCGGGCACTGACATTTTTTAATTCTGTGGACATAATGTTGAATACTTATTACATGTATAAGCTCTGGGCTCACCATGTCAACTAATATCGGTTAGAATAAAAATATGCCCGACAAAGGTATGACACAGATAGCGTTAACAAATATTTTGCAGTCCTAGGAATGAATCAATGAAAATGAAGGAAGAATTTTTACGGTATAACATTCTATACATTTTTCCACAATTTTTGGTGAAAACCACATATTTGAAAGTTTCCTGGTTCTCTTGTAATCATCAATGAAAGAGTAAATTCAACGCTAAATATAACAGTTCCAGCCCACCAATGTGTACCCCCCTCTACACGTGGCAAGCGTCTTAGTGACCTCGTTGCACAGCTCTATAAGGACAATGAAATTTCTGATATTTTCAGCTCTGAATTTTACCATCCGGACTTGAAAAAATAAGTATGGGGAATTTAGTGAAATGTGTAACCATATTGGGACTGAACTGCTGATGTTCTAACAGCTTTGTTTCAAAATATTCATGTAATGTTTTGCAGTATCATACTGTCAACATTCATGCAACAAATGTGTTAGGCATCACAATGGGCCCTTCCTTTTTTTCTTTTTTTTTTTTTCTGTTATTTCACAATGTTGTATAGTTTCCTCTTATTCGTTACAAATCCATGTCCATTGTGACCCACAGTGAGACTGTTTTCTTTGACATATATTTAAGGGCATTTAAAGGCTGTAGCACAATGAAATTCTATCAGGGGATGCTTCATTATATGGCAGGTTTCTGTGATCTGATGTAAATTATTTTTGCAGTGGAACACATGTACACTCATTATACAGAAGAGTTTTCAAGAATGGAGAAGGGTTTCGGAGTACAGAAAGGGTTCATAAAGGCATAGGAAAGTTTTTTTTATATAAGAATGTGGGGAGGGTTTAGTTAGAATTAACAAGAAAAGATTGTGTCAACTTGTCAGATTTTCACCTATCGTGATGAGAGGAAGGATACTGATACATTGATTATTATGAAATACGAGCTCTCTTTTTCTGTTTCTGTTCACCAGGAGAGGGTACCATTCCCATGGATCCCAGCAAGCCAGTGCAGACGTGGGATGGGATAGTACGTGGCGAGCGACTTCGCACAATGTCCTGCAGTGACAAAATCTGTCGCTGGAACGTCCTGGGCCTGCAGGGAGCTCTGCTAGCTCATTTCCTGGATCCTATCTATTTGGACTCAATCACATTAGGTATGCGTTGTCATGTGATCCGACAGTTACCATGGTGATTGTGCAAAGCCTGCTGTAGTGTTGTGAATTCCTTAACATAATAGAATTACAGAAAGACATTTCTGCCATCAGCGATACATTGATCAGATCGAGCTGTATAATGTTCTGTTTGCTGTTTTATCTCTTTTATAAGGCCAATGATCCCAACATGTTGGCAGAAAGAGTCATTTACAATACATGTAAACAAATAATTGCTCTGTATATCCTCTCATTTGCACAGGATTTTTGTTTGATGCTGGTCATCTAAGCCGAGCTGTGTGCTGTCGATTGGACAGGGGTGAGCCTCCCCTAGACGGTGAACTGGCCTCTCCGTACATACTGAAGCACCCGCGACTGGGTCGTGTGACGGCCTGCGAACCCACCAGAGAGACGCAGAAGACTAAAGCCTTCAGTGTGAACTGGATGGCGGAAGACGACAGACCAGAAGTTGTGGATGGAAGTGTGGGAACCTGTTACTCAGGGTTAGTTTGAAAAATCTTATTTTCTTTGCACCTTATTTGTTTTCCAAAATTATCTTTTTTTTTTTTTTTTAATAGCACATTTGTGTTTCACTATTTCATACATGTCCCCTCTCTTGACTTGACAGCATTCTTGAAATCACCGAAGGCTAACTTCATATTTTAGTATTGTTGACCTTCTTTAACAACATAAATAGCCTACTTTAATTTTACTAGGACTTGCAAGCCTGTTATGTAGAAATTTAAGGTTGAAACGTTCCTGTTTTTTCATGAAAACATATTGACATTTCCATTAAATAAACATAAGAATCTAACAAACTGGGTCTAAAGCTTTTATATGAAAAACTAATGGGAACTATTTTGGAAAATACATGGAAAGACTTGTAAAACCTGACAGCTGTCCAAGGAATTGTAGAAGAAAGACAGGATGAACATAAAGAATGAAAATGAGTGATGGTGAAATAAATGTGCTTCAGTCTTAGCATGATATGCAACAGACAGGGATGGAATTTTTTTACATGAACAATTGTGTTTGCTTCGTGTATTGTTTTACCACAAGAGCACTTTGTGATATTGTAATGTGTCCCATTTGAAACTGGAATGCCACTGTGACCTTTTACAGAATTATGGTAAATTAGCAAGACAGAAATACAAGATTTGATCCTAAACAGTGTGTTGTACTCGCATCATGTTGGACCATCAACTTGTCTTTTTGTGTGTGTGTGTGTATTTTTAGGTTACTTGGGGCTAATGAGGGAACTAGAAATTTTAGAATAGTTGGTTGTTGACCCTAGCCAAAAATGCATTTGATAAAAACGCAATTGTTTTTAATCAAGATATTCTTTTTTTACTTACAAGAATATCCATATTTAGGGTATATCTGACTTTCTTTATTTTCATGTAGATATCATTTTTATCCAAATGCACTTATTTGTAACAAATTTTCATTTACATAATGATACCTTTACATAGAATATATTTCCATGTACATATCCTTGCATTCAGGGAGCCAAAAGGAGATTCTACAGGACCACCCCCATCACGCCTGTGCAAGCGATACATGTACGACCAGTTCCAAGACTTGTGCCGCCAGTTTGGACGTCAGGAACTTCTCACAGCCAAATCATACTACATGGCCAAACGCATGAGTAGCAAGTTTTTGCATGCCAAACAGATTCTCTTTGACAAATTTGTCTCGACGGGGTGTGGCACCTGGCTGGACAAGCCTATTGAGGAAAAAATGTTCTCTTAGTCTTTGTTTGAAGAGTCGAAGAGCAAAGCTGGGTGGATCCAGCATGGGAAGAACAGTAGCACAGAAATACCACAGCCAATCTGCATAAAGGCCTGAATATGAGGCTGTTTCACACGTCACATTT
Source organism: Peronia verruculata (assembly GCA_038406235.1). Lineage (NCBI taxonomy): Eukaryota > Metazoa > Mollusca > Gastropoda > Systellommatophora > Onchidiidae > Peronia > Peronia verruculata. The sequence continues at coordinate 12,846 of JBCAUA010115563.1, forward strand.
TAACTCATAAAATATATTTTACACCATAGACATGCAGATCATTTCAACCGTATGTTCTCACCTTTAAGTTATAAAATGAACAAGATATTTCACAATAAGAATTGCAAAATAATTTTATATTATCACCTTTAAACTGTAGAATAATTAAGAGTTTCTTCACCGGAGGAATACAGATCACATCCATTTTACTGCATAATTTCAGGCATAAAATTACATGTGTATGATATCCATTTTTATTCAGTACCAGGCCTGACTACATTTTGCAAGCTGAAAAGACCGGCTCAAGACAGACAATAAGGACAAAAACTCTGGTGTTGTAGAAAAAAAAACTAAGATAAATGTGCTTTACAAGTTGTTTTTTTTTGCCTGAAATTGGGTGCAGTTTTTTTATAAATCGAGGCCAAGCATGATAAATGTACTTGTTTAGGGGTATCAAGGGACAAAAGAATAAAATTTCAGATTGCACCCAGGTCAGCTTTCACAGATCTAGATCAACATCTTTGCTACTAGATCAATGTCTACATCTAAATCTAATTTCCTCATCATCACTATGACCTTCTTCCTCTAAATTATGCTCAAATTCTTTATCTGTCTGATTTATTTTCATCTGTTTATTCCATGTAAAAAATGCGTTTTTTCATCATAGTATGATGCAAACGATCAGAGCCATCAAAGGTATCTTTCCGATATGGTGAAATTTGCCAGTGATTTTCCTTGAGCACTCTAAACTATGTTCCTTTGAAATGCCATATTTAGGGCTGGATATCCGTTTGTAAAGGAAGCGAAGTAAAGACTATACATAGCAGGCGTTGTGGCACTGAATTAGTAGCTGGCATTGTGGAACTGAACGGGTGAAGCTATTGTTACTCTGCAGATAGTTTTCACTCTAACACTTTTGGGGATTTGGGTGGGTGGGTGGGGGGAATATTTAAAGATAGAATTAGTGGATTGTAAAATTATTTAAAAACAGTGGAAGTAAAATTTAAATTACTGCTGGTTTTTAAGTAAAAAAATGAAAGCTTATATGGGCGTATCATTTTTCCTGAAGTAAGATGATGAATAGATGATAACAGATTAGAATAAAGAATATTGTTTTCATATTGTGTGTACATGGTTTACAGGTAACACATCAAATCATTCAGTCCTCAACAAAAGACATACCATCTGTCGGCACGCACACTAGATTCTTCTGGACAAGGGTTATTGTGCTTTAAACATCTCAGCTTCATATCGTCAAGCTTTCCTTGGCATTCAGCACTTGGGAATGTGTTTTCTACCATGTAAGATGCAAAATATCCATGGCTGTGCTGATGCATCATTGAATCCCAACACAAACACTCTGTCAGCACAGTGTATCATCACTTGCTAATCAGATGGTCTGTGAGTTAACAGAGGGACAGTTTTGTCTCTGCTGTCAGACCAGTGGTCACAACAGCCACAGCTATTCACCATACACCATCACACATACACTGGTATATTTTCTCTTTACCTGTGGCTTGCAACAACCTTCAACAAGGACGACTCATCTCCTGCTCTATTCCATCGACTGTCACAAGGTTTCATGTTCTGTCTTCAAAGACAAGGGATAATTGTGGAGATTGTTGACTCGCTCAGTGAGCCAGAATAGAAGACAGAAACTGATAGATGTGATTAAGTTGATTGTTGTCAGCACAAAGATCCACTCAGGTCTCTGCTCTTCGATGACCTGAACAAAGATTACGAAAGCGGTCTATTGACATTGTCTGTTTGGTGTGCTTTCATTGCTGTTGTATAAGAAATGCATTCCTCATTTTTGATAAAGCAAAAAACTTTTCCCTTTTTTTTTTTATTAATTCTATGTCAATTTGCTGAGTTCAAAACTGAGCTAGGCAAAGACTTGTTGAAGGCAGACATTGTTCCACAGGTTTAATTCCACTGCTGTCATGTGGCTTTTTCCACTTGTATGAAGATGTAAGGAAATGAGCCACACTACAGAAATTGAAAGACATCATGAACTATCAGCCAGACATGTTGTATTGAGATTGGCAGAGGTCTGTAAGATCAAGCCAGTGCCTTGTTTATCAGATTATAAGCCATAATAGCATTTGATTTGCCTTTTGTCTGTTCTTTTGATATATCTTTTCCCTTTTTTTTTTTCCTTCTGTCAGTAATCTCAATTTCTAACATAATTTATAATATAGTTACTTGACTTATTATAACAAACGTCCTTTGCCATGAATATAGAAGGCTGCATTTCTGACAAAGTAGAGAATTTAGTGAACGCACCGGTGAGAGCCCAACAGTTTTCTCATTGTTTGATACAGTGATAGAGCTCAAGTATGTCACACTAAACTCATTACATTTTCAGTCTTTACACAATCGGCCACAGGCATCACATGCAGTAATCCAAATATCCTGACCCTCAAACTTTTGTCCCTGTAATATATCATTTCATTGTTTAATTCATAAAGGCAGTTAGGTTTTGCAATTTGAGCATAACAGTTAGCTATAATGTAGCATTCATCAGGTGCATGTTGAATGTGTGAAAAGTCACAGGATAGTAGATTGTAAAGCACTTAGAGCCTGTACTGTATGGGAATAAATAGTGCTTACATTCTCTCAATCATTGTTGTTACGTTTACCTTAATTACATTATGTCTTCATTCTTCGGGTTTTTTTAGTTTTTTTTTGGTCTTTGTGTAAAGGGCAATATTTCTTGAGAAACTGCATGTTCAAGACTCTGACAGATTAATAATCAGCTGAGTATATATATCGCTATGAGATTAGTTCTTTGAAGTTACCTGACAGTAGGACATGTATTGTGGTCCATGATAACCAGAACAAACTCGCTGCCCCCACTGCCCGTCAGTATTTCGCACTCAGTACAGTTCCTCCAGTGGTGGACCCATTATTGCTCAAGTCTCATAAAATGCTCTACTTTGCAGTTAGAAGTCCTGTCTCCAGCAAGACTATACAGTGTAGGAGCATTTTGCTTAAAGAAAAAATAACAAACTACAAACATTACCATGTCTTTAGTGCTCTTTTAGGACAGAGGTACTAGGGGAAAAATCTGTGATGCATATTACATGTAAAATATTACCATTCTGTCATGGATCTGTCCATACAAGACTTGTGAGAATTGGCAGCAAGACTTTCAAGAACTGGTAGAACAATATAGCAACTCAACCTGGTTCAGGTTCAAGGGACCTATATGTATATGTACACATCTATATGTCTCTCTGTAGAAATTCTGAACACTGCAGTTGTTGTCACTATTGTACAGTGGAGTCTGTGAATTCAATATCTGGAGAGAAAGGAAAGCTTACTGTGAGGAGACCAAAGGGGAAGAACCACATACAGTGGAACACAGAAAGCTCTAACACACTAATATCGATTTCTGTAATGTCAAGGACTTTTATTGGTCCTGTTTGAGTTCCTGGTTGTCTTTGTAGTATCATGATTTCTCAGCCTCTCAACATGCCTTTCTCAAATCATCATCATGTACCAGATCTCAAACGCGTCAGAACATCATATTAGGCCCATTTTTTTGCCTGGCCTTGCTCACCCCAGGCAGTTCATGATAGAGTTGAGTTGTGTGGGGAGTGGTAGAGGTAAGCAGTTTATAGTGTAGGTCTTAGCTTTAACCTGACTGAAGATGAAGCTTTGTGGGCATTGAGCCGGGTGATGAACTAGGCCACGCATGCTGTACATATTGTAAAGAAGAACAATAATCTATATAACGCAATGCAGGCACAGCGGGGTCATTCCACATTGTCTGAAAGGCAATGGATGACGTCAGGAAGAAGAACCGAGGGCACTAATTGCCAGAATACTGTTAAGATCAGACCACATAAGTGACATTTTGGTTATGTCCCCTTAGCAGTCCCTGTATTCCTTTGTAAAAATAAGGCCATTGCAGAAATTGTGTACACATTTTTAGATCCCCAAGAAATTTGAGTTTTCCGTTTTCAAGTGTATGGTATATCATTTTTTTTTTTTTTTTATGTAGGAAATAACTGAAAGTTTGTTGGGTTTTTTTGTTTTTTTTTTTTGAGACGTCATATTGTTGAGGCTGGGGACGAGACCTGCGGACTGTAAGTTTCAGAATATTAAAGGTGGACATCAGTTGTTCTTCCTCTTTAGTCTCCATGTGTTTCCTGGAACTATCTGCAAAGATCTTTTTTTCTTATGTAATTTTGTTTCAATTTTAAAATATTTATGCAGACATCTTAAATTTCATGAAATTTGCGGCTAATTTGCTTGCAACTTTTTGTTTCATGTGTTTGCTTTCCCCTCATTTTTATCTTTTGATTTGTGGTTGTCTTTACTTTTCATTTGCCATTTGCCATTTTTAAAGGTGGTTCTTTCAGAAGTTGGAGGGGGGGAAGGGGACAGACGTTTTCAGTGTAGCATAATTCTGCAAAGGTTCTATAGATTTGATTGATGTTTCTACAAATTAAAGATGAAATTACTACCAAATTGAAGATGAAATGTGGTGCATTGGAATGAATTCTAGAAATAATCACTTCAATAATGTGAGGTATAAAAGTTTTGGCACTGGCTCACATATTGTTCCTCTAGTCAGAAATGGCACAGATCATTTTCAGCACTTTGGGATAAGGCCTGTGGAAAAACAACTGTCTACAATACAGTTCATTTCATGAGTTACGCCATTATAATTGTCTTGGATGAATTCATAACTCAGTTAATGCATTTCTGTTTGAATGACAATACCTGAAAACTCTATTGTTCAGAAATGCCATGGGTATAAAAAGTTACCATTTTGGCATAAGTCTGACCTGTGCCATTGTCATAGACCTGTGATAGTATGTTATTAGTATGTTCATTGAATTTGTCTTGCTGTCATTGAACCAGAGACTTTTCTTAGGAAAGGCCACCAGTCGTATTCTTCAGTTGCCACGATTTTTAGCTTTGTTTCAGGGGAGTTCTTCAATAATCAGATCAAAGAGTTCAAAATCATTTCTTGACATTCTGCTGTTGTCGTCGTCAGCATCTGTTCGTCTCGTGAGACGATGGTGTAGCGCTAGGATTGAGGGTGCCAGTCATAGTTAGTGGTGAACAGGAAAATGATTGAGTCTGTGTATTTTTTTCTGTGATGAAGGAACTAGAAGGCTGCATACATTCACAGAATTATGTATGAACATGGTATATTCTTGTAGTGGCTTGGTTTTTTGGCTCAGATGTATCACTTTTGCTTTGAGTTCATTACAGTATTCTCTTAAAATTAGTTAAAAAACTGAGAATTAGTCTGTGTCATGTTACAGATTTTATCCTGGTGTTGTTCCAATGACAGGTCAGTGGGTAAATAATGAACGGTGGCTTGGGTTGAGATTTGGCAGCTACTCATAGGCACAATCACAGCTCAACAGTGCCAAGTACGGGGGAAAAGGTTTACAAGTCAGTGGCCTGTGCAGAAAGAGCTACAGTGCAGGTCCTTTTAAAGTCAATCCACTAAAAGTAAATTTTTCTATGAAATTGGCCTGACCCCTCATCGCTGTCTGTCATATGTATTTTTTCATCATATCTTTGGATTGGTTAATGGTTAATATCAGCCTTGTTAGAGATTGAATAGTTTATTATTATCCAAAACCAGATTGAATTTAATATGGTATGTAAACAGTGTAAAATGAAGAACTATTTCAAAGCTTATGTGTGTGAGCCTGCAGTTTGCCAGCAGCATTTTTATCAGCTGATGGAAAATAATATATTGCAAATAACTGAGCTGTGATGTGCCCCAACTGAAAGAATACAACTGATCAGCTAAAGTGTGTCCATAGTCCTTCAGGTTTTTAAAACAACAGTGTGTTCCAGAGATCAGCCAAAATTCTTTCTCTAGCTATATGTCTTTGCTACCATTATGTGCCATTGCCTGATTATTTCCTTGTTTATTTGATTTGATTTTTTGTTTTTTTTATTTTGCTTTTTGCCCTTATGACCATTTTAAAAATATGTTTTATTATTGTGAAGAAATAATGATTATGTTATATTAAATAGTGTTTTTTTTCTATTGAAGTTGTATATATATATATATATACACACATGTATATACGTGTGTGCATACATCTCTGTACATATTTCAGCTGCATTGACAAAGAAGTGTTAGTGATATGTATGTGACTGTTACTGTCATTAAATTTAATTTGTACAGGTTGAGAAAAATAAATGGCAAAACTCAGTGGTTATTGATGATTTTATAGGTTGTCATAAATGAAATGTCGTTTTCATTTTAACATCTTGACTTCTTGTTTGGAGCAATTATTTCACGAGAGAAGTTATCCCGAGCTCCTTTGTTTACAAATTTGATCATTGAAAAGTTTGTCTTAATCTTTTCTTATTGTATTCACTTTTCTGTTGATTAAACTGATCCCCTACCACTGGTGCTGGAGTGCTGAAGCTTTCATTTCATCTTTGTTCCAGTGCTTAGTCTACACTTTTGCAAAGCCCTTTCACATACCATAGACCATTTTATGACATCTGCAAGCCTTGAAATTATAAGTCATGTTGACTGCAAGTACACAGCAGTCTGTATGAAGTCAATTTGTGAAGTCTCAACCCCTCAGGGCAGCCTGGTATTTTTATTTTATTTTAAATCATTGTATTTGTCAGCGTCAGCCTTGTTTGGAAGTCAATAACTTTTTTTGCTCTCAAGGGATTGACCTCAGATTGGACTGTAATTCACCAAAACTAATATTGAAAACCTACAGGAAAGTGAAAGGAATGTCTAACCTTTGTCACCGTCAGTTTGTTCCTGTCAGTGTCAGGTGCCATGTTCTCCTAGTGTCACACTCCGTATGTTCTAAGATTACTAGATATGTCTTGAGAACACTAGACATGAGATATTTCTGTCGCAGAGATCTAGCGACTGCAGTCAACAACATGTATGCATGTCTCACGGCCAGTCAGAATGAACTAGGTTGGTAGACACAAAAAAGAGAGAAATCACAGATTGAGTATGATGGTGCTTTGATATCACTGTTTATTGCTTTGATATCACTGTTTATTGCTTTGATATCACTGTTTATTGCTTTGATATCACTGTTTATATGTGACAGAGATAGAAAGAGCATTCATGTTGAATAAGAAATTATCACTCTGGTGGAGCAGATGATGAGTATATCACATTGAGGTGAATATAGAGATTGATGCCCTAAACCTCCTGTGTTATCAGTTTACACTTCTAGTAGCCAGACAAGTTTGATCTGTTGTCACCACACATGTGTGTATGAATTAAGATTTTACATGAAATTTATCACTCAGTTTGGTGTATAATCCATTTAAGATTCACTTTTGACCAGCTAGGAGACATATTGGTTCCTGCAATAAGAAAAATTGCCATGTTTGAATCATTGGTGGTTAGGAGGATTTATTCTCAGTCAACCAAAGTCATCATCAAATGCGGATGGGGAGGACGTAGGCAATCAGTAAATGTGGAGTAACGTCTGGGCTCTTCACATTCTTAGCAGAAATTAGATTTATATTTGTAGATGTCGCAATAGTTCAGCAGTCACTTCTTCATTTCTATGGAATGAGATCACTTGTTTGTTTGTGTGTTTGTGTTGGGGTTCAACGACATTGGGGTTTAACGACACATCAGCACGATCATGGCTGCACTGTGTCAAAAACGGTAAGAATAAAGATACGTTTGTGCGTCAAGAAGAAGAGAGGAAAGAGGGACGGACAGAAGACAGGAGCAAGGTGAGAGAGAAGAAATGTCTCCCGTGGAATGTCGAGCATGGCACTCCATAGGAGACACCCCACCTATGACGGGCTTACACCACCTGCAGGTGGGAGTAGAGAACTTACTTATATACCCGGGACCCCGCGTGGGAAGGGGGGGGGGGATGAGATCACTAAGAGGGAAGCAAGAAATATTGTTACTCAGGTTCATTAGTACATTATTCATTATCATGATGTTCACACCCTTATAGGAAATGGTTGAGATCTGCCAAGTTTGTCATTGTCTGTCAGACATTATGCTTTTTTTGTTGTTTTTGTTTGTCTTGGTTTACGTTTGATCCTGTTTGTTTACATACATTGTGGCAAGGTGTTTACCAGCTTAGAAAGTTTTTCTTCTGTAGTACCTAGAAAAAAGTATCTTTCCTGTGAGCATTTTCTTAATCTTACGAATGTTCTTCGTGCCTAACAAGCTTTGTTGTACTGTGTATTGTCAAAATCTTCACCTCTTCACCGTTGTAATTTGTAATGTCAGCGTGTTTGTCACTATCCAGACATACATTACCGAAGGCAAATGGTCATGAGCCTGCTTGATAATCATAGTACATAAAGCTGGCATCTGCGACGACGTTCTTGAAGTTAAGGCTTATCAGAGATTGTCCGACATATGTGATCTTCATCAGTTTGTGTTTCGCCTATCTAGTCACGTTCAAAAGATAATTGTCTTAGTTATTTCACTCCTATCATCACACGTACGCACTTCATTTCAGACAGTGCGGACTTTTATTGAAATTCAACACTGGAAACATTCAAACAATGCTTTCCAAGCAAAGTAAATAAAGGCTCAAAGTCTGTATTCAGCGCTATGGTTCTGTGTAACTGGCCTGACTGCGGGAACTAATGGGGAGCACGAGGACATAGCCAGTCATGTCGCCCTATTTCCTTGTCCATGTATGAAGTTTTTTTGTCCACGTCGTTTTGGCTCAAAGTTGTCAAGTTCCAGGTGGCCTCGTTAATGATGTTTTTCTTTTCTCTCTCTTGTCTTTCTGGCCCGGAATCGTAGGTCATATAGGCCTATTTCCTGTAACATACATTTGGCACTGCCCAGTCAAGAGTAGGGATCCACGGTAAACCCGGGAGGGCCGTGACCAATTTGGTAGAGTATATAATTTATGTTCACTGTATGTACTCAGTATTCAGTATCTTTCTATGGATTGGACCTAGCTGAGCCGAGCCGAGCCATCTCCAGCCAGATCGGAATTTGAAGGTTTCCATTTATTAGATGTATTCGAGATATTTTCATATGCTCGAGTAATGTTCTCAAGCAGTCACTTACCTATACACTAACTACGCCGCTCATTTTATGACTACCTTGATTTCCAACTATCTTACCACTACGCCATCCACCCCGCCCCGGGAAAAAAATACATGTAATCAGTTCTAGGAATTAAAGATGTGAAAGTGTCCAGTTTCTATTGCCATCTTCCCAGCCATTTATTCGTGGCACCAACAGTTCTGGCAGTCAACATTTGCGTTCGTTTTCCCCAACCAATTGCTCATTCATAATCATGCCCTACACTGACACACCTACACACACCTAGATCTTTGCTGAACACTGCACTTTCACAGTACAGGCTATCATATAAGAAATACTAACCAGAGAAAATTAGTGTTATCTTAACAGATCACGTTTGTATTTTGCACGGTGTCCCCGATCTCCAGCACTCTCATTTCTAGATTTGATGTCTACACACCAATGCATCGACGTATGCGTGCACAGAAATCGGTTTGTCCATAAGGAAATACGCATGCACGTGTAGTCTCTAATTTTTTTTTTTATAATGGTTTCAAACCTAAAAGGTGATAGGTGAATGTTTATCTCGTGCGAGGTTTGCAGTGTAAAATATATGGCAATTTAAAGGATTTAAAAAAAAAAAAAACGAGACAAAATATATCCAGCATAAATGCTGAAGTGCCAAAGACGAAAGAAAAAACAACAGCAATACAAAGAGCTCCATATTGCAGTTGACGGATATGTTGTATGGCTCTGACAAATATGCAGAATTGCTCAAAAAATTAACTCTCTCCATCAATCAGAATTGATGGCAAGTCAGCCTGTTACCCTTTGATATCTCGTCTGTACACATTCCATTCTGTGTTTTAGCGTTTCGGTATCAGTATTATCAGCATGGTGTCAATTACGAGTGTTCATGTGATCTTGCATGCTCGTATCACGTAGCCATTATCGGCAATTGCTCGCATTCTTTTGGGGTCGTAATTATCTCGATAATAAGTCGAATTTTCCTGACATTCTCACACTTTGCTTACCACGGACTCAGCAGTGCTTGTGAAATGTTGCAGATGTCAATGAACAGTGAAATGCTATTTATGCGAACTGTCAGTATATGCTGGTTCTCATGATAAAATGGTAGTGTGCTCTTCATGTAAAGTTTCTACAACCGGCTTAGAGAGCCAGTATCTGACATGACACGTGTGCAAATAGTTTGACGCCGTGAGGGTTAACCTTTCGCCACTAGTACATTTAGTTCTATAATATTTTTGTCCCTCTTAATAAGTTCAAATCATTTGAGGCTGTTGAAGTACAACTATCTCAGATAGGCAGAAGAGTTACGTTCCTTTGTTGATATCGTCCACCGCCCAGCAGGAAAAATAAGTTAACTACTAGTACGTTTTTGGCCGAATTTACTAGAGCTATACCTCTGCAAGCGTAATGATCTTATTATACTGGGAGATTTCAATCTACCATTCAATTCTAAAAATGATCCAAACGTAAAATCTA